>UELV01165816.1:0-10355 GCA_900490015.1 Megastigmus stigmatizans | reverse complement strand
TATATATATATATATATAACGGGCATTAAAATTGATTGTAAAACTCTTCATTTCTTACGATTCATCTAATACCGTCCAATGTAATGGAAACCCGATTCCGAATAGAAAGGAAAAAAAGATTGGACTCCCACAATTTACCCAGCATCGCTTTGAGCGATTCAACCCGACTGTACAAAAAAGCCTGAAAACGCTATTTTCACAATTACTAACAATCGATCCGTCCAATTTCACGTATATATATCGAAAGACACCGAATCATCGGCAGCATAACGGATTCCTCTAAATGTAAAAAGCAAGGAAAATAGAGCAAAGGGAAGATAAAGAAAACAAAAAAGCCATACGAGTGGTCAGCACGCATTTGTATCCATTCTCTCGTATACACTCGTGAGATTAGCGGCGCAATAGACACCGTCGGGCCGCGGACGAAAAGAAGCAGAACGTCTCCGGTAGTTAATCGTTAGAAAGGCCGGCTGGTTATCTTCGATTCGTATTCTCCGTCCATCGTCCATTAACACACTCCCGGAAAAAGGCCAGCGGTGTACGTCTCTCGGATAACAAAAAGAAAAGAGACCGAGTAGGTAAAAGTCGACCGTATTCTCACACCAGCTCCAAATTGAATTACACTCGCGGAGAAGGAGATCGTAGTCCCCCCTTGTCCTTTTCTTTTACGACCAATCGAAAGCATTGCGAAAGTATATAAACGGGTGATCTCGGTGGGTATATTATTTAACGATTATTTAACGTCGCGCTCGATCGACGATTATGCAATTGTATACATATACATCGCAGGATTGCAGGCAGCGCCGGTGTGTGTATAGGTATAAAGAGACGGCCTTTATTATGTCGTTCGCGTGAATTTTGTAATTTTCGCGGCGGTGGATTCGTTATGCTCGACGAGCCATAAAATGTGTGCAGCGGGTCATCGATGAGAGGTGCGCGCGTGTTTGCGTGACAAAATTATTCGCAAATACGATAGCTCGGTCTCGTGCGAGCGCGTTTTGCGCGGTTCGTTATGTGCGCGTGTATAAATTGGATGCTGCGGCCGTAAAAATGAATGGAGTGTTTAATAAGCGACCTGCTGAAGAAGTATACTTTGTATATAAGCGAGGCTCTCTCGAGTTAACGGTTAAGGGCGGAGTACAGTTGGATAAGTGGTAAACAGTCTTTTTCTTCTTTCTTTAATTTAAGATTAGATTTTTTTTTTGCATTTATAATTTGACTTAATGAAAATTTAACGAAGATTGTATCAGGTTCGTTTGTTTACAATCAATCAAAATCTGCATGCTTCTTGATAGTAGCTTAAAGATCGCGATGAATTTAATAAAATAAATCCCTTTGTTTTCTCCTTTTTTTTTTTTATAAATATTGAAATATTAAACTGAAATTCTCGAACTGGATCATTTTTACGTTCACCAAAAGTAGCCACAAAGACTCGACAATCCACGCACACACCTCGTCATTGAGAAACCAGCAATACCAGACAACATAATAATAACGCGCTTTTAATAACACGTTTTCAAAAAGCAGTCAACGGATAAATCCATCGCTATGCGCTCGAAATTACAAGGGAGCCGTGTTAATGCGACGCGAAAAGTAAATCATCGCGAGCGATTCCCCACCCCAAAATAAAAAAAAAAGAAAGGAAAGAGATCGAGTGAAACGTCAAAGGGTTTGATATATAAAGTCGAGTTGCGCGCTTTTCCCGCGTGCCGTGCACTTGAAATAATCCACCGCCAAGGATATACACCGCATCAACGTCGCCAGCTTTTCAATATTAACAGCCGCAGCGGCGGCGGCGAGCAAAAATCACTAGCCTCCTCACGTATAATTAAACTCGCGAAATTGAAGTATTGCGCAACTGCCTTTTTTCTCTCTCTCGAACAAAACAAAATACACGTATACACCGCATATAAATCCAAGCCGTATATAAATGTATATATATATATAAGTCGCGAAAAAATGCCATGCGCACAACAACAACGCCCACATGCACTCGCGGCTGCTGGAGCAGCGGCGGCGCGCGCAGAGATAGCGAAGAGAAGAACAAAAAGGCTTCCTCTCCCGATCTGCATTCCAGAAATTCTTCCGCAGCTGGCACATGCATATCAAGACGAAATATAGATGCCGATTATCATCGGCCCTGTCTCTCTCTCTCTCTCTCTCTCTCTCTCTCTCTCTCTCTCCCTCGAGTGTATACGAAGAAGGAGACTCTCCCCTTCCATTTTCAATATTTATGCGACCAGTCTTGCAGGAGCTGCTGCGCTAAGATAGTGTGCACCCGGTGTATACTAAGCTAAGAGCGAATCGACTCGCCGCCCGCATGTGGATCTGTGTAAGTCACGAGATATCGAGAGATCGTTCTGTGTACGAGCACGACGACGACGTTTTCATTTCGTTCCGCGAGTTTTGCAGCTCGGTGTTTCTTGTTTTTTTTTTCTTTTGTTGGCACGTGGTAAAGCGAGGATGCTAAAAAGTGCTGTAGCAAGTATACATTTCTTGATGGTTATTGACTAGATTTAATTTACTGATGAAGTTTTGTTGACGGACAAAATCGGATCGATTGACAAAAGCGGGGTCTGACGAGTAGATGAATTGGAAAATTGTATAGGTATGCAGATGGAATCTGACGATCGAATAATATCGATATAACCATAATGCAATCACCTTCGTGGTACATATATATATATATTTGTTCTGCAACTATAAAGATCTTTTGTCTAAATACGATATAGAAGCTATGACATTGTTATCATACATCCATGATTAAATACCAATTTTTAAAAGACGAATTTATTCAAAAGATATTTTTCTTATTTAAGTGACTTAATTATACGACATATCCAAATCAGTAATACAATAAATCCATATAATTTGTTATCGAGTGTTCCGCAATAAGAAATATTATTAAAATTGTGCAGTATTCCCAAAATAAAAAAAAAAGACTGTCACTTTAAAATATACATGAGCGATCGCATTTCCAAAGCCAATCTCGGAGCGCACGAGAAAGAAAGAAAAAATCGAAGAAAAAGAAGAATATATATATGAGCCTGCACGTAGGACAACTATACGCTAACGCGCAAGCCATACATCAAATCACAAAGTGATTATATGCGCAAGTCCGGTAGCAGAGAGAGAGAGAGAGAGAGAGAGAGAGAGAGAGAGCTCCAGAATGAATCAAAGGAAAACAATGGGAGGGGGGAATCTCTCCGATGCGGAGCGAATGCAAAGTGGCATATCCGGCGCGCGAGAAAAGAATGCGTTATATAGGTATATAACATCTCTTGCGAGGAGTAGAGGCGCCAAGAGAGGATCGCTCGCTCTGCAGCC
The DNA here is from genome assembly GCA_900490015.1 of Megastigmus stigmatizans. NCBI lineage: Eukaryota > Metazoa > Arthropoda > Insecta > Hymenoptera > Megastigmidae > Megastigmus > Megastigmus stigmatizans. The sequence goes on along the minus strand of UELV01165816.1, from coordinate 7,028 downwards.
TCATAATACAACAATTATTCACGAAACTCGTGCCCCGGATGATCCTCTATCTCTCTCGCTCTCGCATCCTCCAGACGATGAATGGCCTCCAGTGCACACACACACACACAAACACACAGACACAGAGAGAAAAAGAGACGGCAGCATCTTGTCACTACCGCAAGTGAAAATACCTCGGCGTATATACACGTGCTAAATCATATTTCAGCGCCTCTCGCGCACCCCGTCATACATATATAAATACACGGCTATGTATTGTGCTCTTGATGTGTGTGTGTGTATAATCCATATATATATATATATGTATACTATACACACACCAACAGCAGGATGCGCCGCAAAAGCAGCAGCATTTGACTTGCATGACGACGAGGATATAGAGGAACTCAAGTATACGTTCGAGCAGCTCCCATTTGTATATTTGCCCGTGCACGGCGTGTGCTCGAAAAATCGCTCGCGAGCCTCGTGATCGTACATATATATATATACATACTAAGCTTGAACTTGTACAGTAGATACAGGGTGCGTTGAATTCGTGTAGGATAGGATTTGGGTTGAGATATGCTCGCGGTCGCGATCATTCGTACATTTCCCTATATATATTCCGCAAAAAGAGCGTGTACCACCGCGCGTACAATATGTGAATATTCTTGTGTATGTGTGTGTGTGTGCTTATAAGTTATGGATCGGTTGGCGAATAAACGTCTACGCGTCCAAAATTTTCGATTTACTCCTATGAAAATAATTGAGGCGGAAACGCGCGCGACTGATTTACCATGCCGTCTACAGAGCGCATATGGGCATAGATAATTTATATGGCTGCAGATGTCAAAGTCGCGAACAATGTCGCGCGCCTGCAGAATTATACGAATATATATAGGAGGAGAGATTTATTCAGGTCGGATATATCGTCGATAATTTTCCTATATAGACACGTGCAGGGTTAACATATCGAGCGTTAGCTGCCATATTATTGATTTCTGCCGCGATTGATTTTGGAAAAAATTCCATATATATTATGTATGTTCTACACTAAGAAACTTACCTGTATATATCGCGCTGACTAAATGAAAAATGATCTCATTGTATCGCGTTTCGACACCCAATCACGGCCATAGCCGCGCGTTATTCGCCTAAAATCTGCAAGAAACATTAATCGAGCTATTCCGATCGTCTCGGTAACAAAAGAAACATAAGAAAAATCGCAGGCCGCATCGATTTCCAAGCGTAAATTCCAATCTCTTGGCCGCGTATATACGATCCCGCTCCATCGAAAAGCAGCTGATGCAAGCAAACAAAACGCGACGAGCGGATCTCTCTGGCTCTAATTAATCCGCCTAACGATTACCCCCCTCATCGCCCTGTTTTTGCCCTATGATATACATCCATAGCCTCGTATAATTAACCGCGTATGCGCGCACGAAAAATTCTCTATATATATATACAGCCAAAAACAGCAGCAGCAGCAGCAGCAGCGGCTTCTTCGCGCCTCGACACTGGACAAAAAGCACACATATATAAGCGTGCTTGAGAAGGAGAGAAGGAGGAGTAAGGAAAGCGAAAGAGAGTCGGTCGCGCGATATGTACTCGCAGTGCTGAGCAAGTCTCGGTACAGTCGAGTAAGAGCAGAAGAGCTCGTGGCTCCGCGTCGATTCCTATCGGGTTATAGTCCGCTCGTCTATTATAAAGGCCGCGAGCTCGCGCGCGCAGCTCGTTTCTCCGCATCGCGCGCACCGGCAATTACGCCCGATGACGCGGTCATTAACGTCGTGATCCTCTCTCTCTCTCTCACAGCCGCGCGCGCCATTATTGCTTATTAGCGATATTCGATAAAGCCCGCAGCTCTCGTGTGCATAGACCCTATATATACCGTTTTTTTTTCTTTTGCTCTCTCTCTCTCTCTCTCCTCTCTCTCTCTCTCTCTCTCTCTCTCTCTCTCTCTCTACTTTCGACTTATCACCTATATATAGATGCGCAGTCTATAACGCACGTGTACGTTCTGTTATATATATACAGTGGACGCGATGCTGCTGCAGTGTATATAAATATCATTTCGTTATCGGCAAAGCGCCGGCGCCAGTTTAAGAGCTTGGCGAGTGGCGCCTCGATCGTGCGCAGCTCCGTAATAACAGCTCCTTTTTTTTCGCTCTGTGTCTCGTGTGTGTGTGTGTGTGTGTGTGTGTGAAGTGGGGTGTGTTAGGAAGGCTCGAGAGGAGAGTTTCTCGCCGATGTTTTGGCGAGATATGGAGAGGCAGCTTGGCAAGCTTTGTGGAAGCCGAGCGGAAACTCGTTGTAAGTATATCGAGGGGTGGGCTATTACATTGATCGGGAGAGTGGAAAATTTTGATAAATACATCGCTATAACGCGGCTGAGTGATTCGTTATTTGAGATTGAGGCGCTGTAAGCGCCTTGCTGGAGTTCGTGCACGGACGATGCTTGTTTTTTTTTTGTGATGTGCAGTTCGAGATCCTTTTAGCTAATCGAGGTGTTCTGCAAAAAATGCGTGCATGGCTTTGTTTCTGATTTGTATACGATTATTAGGGATGCACTCTAAATTATTTTCGCGTTAATGGTTCTCGAGATAATTTTGATTGTACCAATGATTAAAGTGTTAATTGTGTATGGTAAAATAAATACTTAGCTGGACGTACTGTAATAATCACGATTGAATTGCTATCAATTTAAAAGAAAAAAAAAAACAATTTAAATTTACGTCTATTGAATATATTATTGAAAAAACTTTTAGCATTAAAGATGAGTAAATACAGGCGTTTACTGCATTATAAGCGGATAATTTATTTTAATTTTTTATTTATAAGTATGATACACAGAGATTAAGATACACACTATTTTTAAAACGATGGACGTGTTGATAAGTATATTTTCTATTAAAAATAGAATACAACATCGTGCAAGTGCAGACTACATTATTGCCATATATGCTACATTGTAATTGAAGAAAAAACGCTAATTGTACCTTGAATTTGATCGATTGCTTTCTAATCGTTGTCTAATCATTGAACTAATACAGACTTCTCAACTATAAAATTCTATTTTAATTTCGTAACAACCTGAAAAATTACTATTCCATTTTTCATCTCATTAATTTCACAAAAGCATCAATTTTCTCAATAGTCCTCTTTCGAATATAAAAAAGCCACGCGCACAAGTAAATTCATAAATAGTCGAAAAAGTTACGTTTCCCATCCGTACAGGCTCTCGTTAGCTCGCAACAAGCATCACCTCCTCTACACACACAGAAAGAGAATCCAACTCGACTATAGCGATCAAAGCCCTCGAGCCGCAGACACGCGTATATCTATAATTAAATAGCCATTACAATTAATTACAATTAAGAGTGCGTAAACGTGCGGTGCCGGTGCGCATCAAAGGCCTTTACTTATATACATATACACAGGGCGCGCACGCAAAAACGGTTGCTCACGCGTTGGCGCCAAAGCGAGCGCAGAAATTAATTTCCCCATGCGACAATTATTATCGGACGCGCGCGTGTGTGTATAGCTTTTTCGTCGCGTGTGCCCCGCTCTTTAATAGAGGCGAAAAACACACGGGACAGACGCACTTTGTCAACGCGGTCGCTACGGTGCGAGCGACAAATTACTGGTTCGCGCGCCGCCTATGTATCTCTCTCTCTCTCTCTCTCTCTCTCTCTCTCTCTCTCTCTCTCTCTCTCTCTGTGTGTATGTGTAATTATATTTGCGTGCGGGATGAGTGTATATAAGCGTTAGGGTGGATCCGAGGTTAGAGTATAAATTTTCCGGACAATTCGCGCGGCAAGTCCAGCGACGTATATATGCTTGACTCGTCAGTGTACATTCCTTGTTTATTAGCGAGCGAGAGCGAGAAAGGCTGCTGCAGAAGTGTATTTCTGCTCGTAGAGGATTATCACATGGGGAAATGTTAATTGAATTAAAATTTTCCTAGCTGGACCCATCAAACGAAATTCAACAACAAAGTAAACTCAGCGTTGTATAAAGTATCATTTATATTATCAACGTTATTAATGAATATATACCCATTAGCTCGATATCAACTCATCTTGCGAAAACAGCGCAGGCTCAACAATTATACCTATATATACGCTTGTGAATCCCAGCTTGATTCAATGCTATACAAATTAAGGAGAAAGAAAAAGCGAGACTCGCATATCCTATTACGCCTTGCACGTCCAATAAATTAAAATCATAACAAACCCGGCGTCGCGCAATTTTTAAATATTCCCGCGCGGTCTTTACACCGCACAAAAGATGATTTTTACTGCCGTACGCGCATTGAAATTTATGGGAAAAATTGACTTTAACAAAAAGCACCTCCCAGTGCGAAGCGCGCGCTCGCGGTTTGTTTCTCTGCGCGCGCACTGCACGCAAAACACACACACGCCCCCCCGACCGGTGCACACACTTTATTTTATACCTCGAAGACGAGGCGCCAGATGCTAAACAATTGTAAATTTGTTTGGAGAAGCTTTGTTGCTGGACTCTCTCGCCCCGCAAACATATTCACAATTTATATCGTCTATTAAATTAATAGAATTATTCGAAATGCGCGCTGTGTGCGAGTATAATGAATTCTCTGAAAACTGGAGTTTTGCGTATAAAAAGTGAATTCACGCCAAATTAGCCTAGGCAAATATGCCAATGTTTTTACAGCTTCTGATTTTCGAGCCGACGGTAATACGCATATATCATCGATGTTAATTGTGACATTTCGCTGATCGATAATATACATTTTGTATGACGATATATAAAGAATCGCTTTTTAATTCGACGAATTTTGATCGTTTAGAAAGATTAATTTTTTTATAATTAGTATATGAAAGTTGTTAATTAATATTTTATAGCTCGATAGAATAGATAATTGTTAAAAATAATATGTGATATATATTCGCTCCTGATTACCGTCTATTAAAAAGTAGCCTCCTCATTGATTTTTTTAACACTTTTTTTTAAGTCTTTTCGATACTTTACGATAAACCTGTTTGAGAACAATCAAACTCAATACGTTCCTTCTTGTAAAAACACAAAAGTAATTTTTATATGATGCGCGATTTCTTTCCAAAATTAATCTTGAAAAGGGGAACATAGATAAGATGCTTCCGAAACATCGCTGAATAAAATAATAAAATTTTTTGACTATTATAATATGTCCGTTTCGTTGGGATCATCAAATTCCTGCAGATGCAAATGATCCGAGCAACAAACCCGATTTTTAAAAACTAATCCATCATATAAACCGCACTAATACAGTTCTAAAATAATAAAATAAGTAGTCGCGGCACACTGAAAATCATAGTGAGTGCAAAAAGTGGCAGAAAATCATAATTTCACGGATAATTTAACGTCTGGCATTTGTTGACAAAAAGATATTAACGGGTAAATTACGAGGAAAAGTTCGGAGCATATGGCATAACTCGACGTAGGCTCGGTTCTCTCTCTCTCTCTCTCTCTCTCTCTCGTTTCTCGCACAGCAACGACCGGCACTTTAGTGACGCGCGCACCTAAAATACATATACAGACACACACACACACATGCACGGAGCCTTTCTCATATATACACCAAGCCAAAAGTATATCTCTGCAGGCATACTCGCGGTCGTAAATCTCGTATACTGGCGTAGCGAGTAAAACACATCGCGCGCAGAGATAACGCAACTCAAATATTTAAGGCTTCCATTAAGTATTCTTTTCGATATATGAGAGAGAGAAAGAGAGAATAGAGAGGAATCGATGCCGCGTATATAGACGTATAGATTAGCTTCGATTTTGTCGACCGTTCTTTTCGCGGCATGGGTTACATATATATACGAATGTATACCATCGCTGGGATACGAGTGGATATACGAATGGCGAGAGAGTGATAAAGATGGCAAAAATTTTGAATACGAAAAAAATTTATGGGTTTAGATATGGCCAGCTGATCCGTTCGACCTGCTCTTCTTTCTTCGTTTACATTTTTTATTCGCATCAGTTTATTGGAGTTCTGATTGTTAAAGCAATAGCGATACGAAAATGCAAATGATTTTTATTTTATTTTTTTTTTTATGTAATTCTTATAATATAATATTTTTTGAGTTCATATTAATAAAATGACAAACCACGAGTAAAGATGATTTTGCAAACTCCATATAATATATTATCAGAGCAAGTTCGGGAAGTATTTTTATTATGCATTTAGATAACTTATACGCGACACAATGATATTGCTGCAGACCCACAATGCATCTGTGTTAATTTCTAAATTGAATAAACGCAAAACAGCACGTGTATCAGAATCAATAATAAGCTCTGGCAACGACAAATCATCTGTAACGAAATCCCAACAAATCACCGCATAGAGGAGGCAAAACCGCGACCCTCAGATCTCACAATCCTCGCGCGCGTTATCGAAGCGTGGAAAAGCGATCCCGCACCGAATAACCAAACGAAATGCTAATGCCGTGCGGTTTATAGGCCAATTGGGCGATGCGCGAAACGATAGACTAAAGAGCCACGAGAGTAGAGGGGTACGCGAGAGTGAACGGCTCCAGCTCAGAGATTTTCATAAATTATCATACTCGGCGCGAGTTTTTACTTGCACCACCGCCGCGAGACAATGGACGCGGGAACTTTACAGCAAACTTTGACGTTCTTTCGCCGAGTGAGAGAGAGAGAGAGAGAGAGAGCAAAGAGAGTGTGTCAAGGTGCAACAGATGGATTGCCTTTGATTTCGCGTGGCTTTTGTATATATTAATGTCCGATTCGATTGTATAACGACATGTATAATCTGGCGGAGCTGGCGATGGCTGCCTGGGAAAAGTGCACGCGGCGGTTTTCAATTACTACCGCATAGATATGTATAAGGTGTTTTATTATGAGAGAAATTGCTGTGTGCAGGAGTGATTGTTCATAATAGGTTGCGAATTCAGTTTGCGGCGGCGGCGCATGATCGATAAGATTAGGTGGACATTTCGGCTTTACAAATTTAACAATCTGTGCAACCTTTATATATATATATATATATATATATA
>UELV01165815.1:0-10571 GCA_900490015.1 Megastigmus stigmatizans | reverse complement strand
TATATATATATAGTAAAAGAAGAAGAATATCCCAGTAAAATAAAGGATCATACGAAAATTAAACAAGATTAATTTTAAAGTTAAATTAAATATAATAATTGTATTTAAATTAGAAATAAAATATGCATTTCGCACCGGGTTTATTGTTGGGCTCATCAGTAAGATGACAAGTACCCTATCTTAGACGCAAATGATATGTTGGTTTTGTGCTCTCTGTATAGTATAAAATGATAAATTTATTAGTGGAGTCGAAAAATCGGCTTCCATCTCGTAGGGGTAGTCCGAAGTAAAAATCTATTACACTAATAAATTTATCATTTTACACTATATAGAGAGCACAAAACTAACATATCATTTGCGTCTAAGGTAGGGTCATTTGCATAACATAATATTTTAACTAATTATGTGGTAAATGAATTTCGTGTATTGTGCCTTAAGATAATAACACTTTAAAACTCACCAGTCCAATCATTTTTAGTAACCAAGTAGAATGAAGGCGCCAACGCTCATCAAGATGACAAACAAACTTATTTGAATTCGACCTGCTGAGCTACCTGTAACATAAAAATTTTTAATGCATTACTTAACTTGTCGACAAATATACATATACTAGTTTCGAATTTTTTAAAAACATGGCAACATTAAAAAAATAAAAAGGAATGAATTGCTTTAAAGAAAGTGGAAATAATAATGTGTGTTAAAAGAATAAATAATCTAATAGCAGTAGTAATGAGAATATCTAAACAATTCATGCATAAGATGAGAAATGTTCTATGTGGGCATAAAAATTTACACAAGCCACATTCTTAAAAAATTAAAAAATTTTCTTGAGTACTTTGAACAACAAAAGTATAGTTCTAAATAATAGAAACATTTAAAAACAACTACGCAGTTGACCAAACATGATTGAACAAGTATTGACCTAAGAATACTTTTTTTTTATCCAAAATGATCGTTAAACATAAATCATATTTATTTAACACTTTCAGAAAGGTAGAACTCATATGTGGGTAGAATATTATGCAAAATTTTTTTGCAGCATGTAATAGTTAAACATTAAATATCTTGAAAGCTACTTTCTTAACTAACATATTTCAACATATCCAAAACATAAGATGAGACTCCAAAATTTTGGGCGCATTCGAAATTTCAGTTTGAGCATACAGTAATAAAGTACTATCTACAGTTTTATTGGAATATAAAACTCTCCCTATGCACTGACCGTCCTGAAAGTGTTAATATACCCTACAGAACAATAATGAATAAATCAATTTTAGATCCCAAAGTTGCTTTCCAGTCTTCAGCAAAACACTCCCCAATTTTAGGACGATATGTTCATCGACTGCATGCGGGTTGGTAAGGATAGGGGTGTACGGTTTGAATGGCTATATGCGGTCGACTAAACTGCCAGGCAGTTGAAAGTCTATAAGTATGGGTATGGTGTTTGTTAGTGCGGGGACGCCGCTTTTCTCGTTACACCATTCGCCGCGATGCAAAAGTTTCTTACAGCCTGACGTTGGGGGAGTTTGGATTTTCGGTTTGGACGAAGTCTAGTTCATCAAGTGGGTAACAATGTTCTATTATCGAAGAATAATAATTATTTATCTGTTCTATTGCTATTGACGAAATAAAAGTTTGCATATGCGTCAATTTTTTTAGTATATAACTTGAAGACGTCTGAATTTAAGAAGATTAGATTAGACTGACTTATGTAATTAAGAATTTAAGTATAGAATTTATAATGCAAGAATAAATATCAAGATTGTTTTACACATTTATATTCATGTTAGGAATATTTATTCTTATTTTATATTAAAAAGAAATCAGTTTTATGGGAAAGCACATATATTTTTTTTTTAAATAGGACACTTTTTGCACCAATTGAAACTTCGTGTCTTTAAGTTAGTTTACGAAGCTGTTGAAGGAAGGGTAATCTCCGGTTGTGTCTCCCAGGAAATGAGTCGTTCTTCTACTATTGACTCTCTATCTTACGTTTTCTGCATCGATTTATTCATTACAAATCAAGTAGAAAACATGTTTACAGAATGTTCTATATCAAGGTTGTCGGCTATTAGATCAACGATAATATGTCCGGAATCCAGCCATCAATTATTGCGAAATATGCTAAATATTGCGAATGACGCAAAATGTCAGATTTTTCAAACGACGTAAAATCTACGTGCTTAAATAAAGATTAAAAGTAGCCTAGCGCCAATGCAAGTGCCTGCACATATGATTCTGGGACACGAGGGAGAGTGCGCGTCGGACAAATAAAGCAAAATCCATTGCGGGCGCGCGTGGCTGAATAAAATGTAAAGTACACCGAGAGGGCCTAAATAGCTCGCCACGTAATGGAAACATAGTTGCTTTGAATTTACAGGGCATCTTATTGCGGTGACCCAATTCTGCCACACCCCCACACCCCCCTTTACTGCCTAAAAATGTCACACATATACATACAGCCCTCTTCTACGGAGAGAGTGAGAGAGAGAGAGAGAGAGAGAGAGAGGGCCAGCATTGTCGCATAATCCATAAACCGAGTGCTGCAGCGCGCACTGGTGGCGGGCGGCACTCGCGTGTGCCTCATAATTGCCGTTACCTCGTTTCTCAAGTCGTTACACGGTTAATGCGCCCCTGAAACGCATTTCCCTCGCGCGCGCGCATTTGTCCCCGCACCAAAGGAGAGAGAGAGAGAGAGAGAGAGAGAGAGAGAGAGAGAGAGAGAGAGAGAGAGAGAGGATCGAGAGCGCAGAACAAAAAAGAAGAGAAGCGAGTGTGTACCGTGGAGTAGAGTATAAAAGATCTTCGAGCATTGGCGGTTAGAGAGTAGGAGAGAGAAAGAGAGCGAGTACACGAAGCGCACAAAGCAGTGGAAGAGCGGTTAAAAGCTAAAAAGTGTGCTAAGTATTTCTTTCTTCCGGGCCCGATAAATGGGACGAGCAAGTGGGAGCGACTCTACGACGCTCTTTTGATCTAAAGCTCGGTTAGCAAAAGGGGATATTCAATTATTCGCCGATTTAGTTTGTCGTGCAATTTCGTTACGAAGATACGCAGTTGTATAAATATTACACGGAAATCGTTTTATTCTTTTTTTTTTGTATGGTTGTTGTATGCAGTTATTTTTGAGAGATTAAAAATGACGTCGCTTAAAAATAGTAAATTCCAAAATCAAAAGTGTGAGCATTTATCGTGTATATATTCTAAAACTCGAGTATCTGCAGCGCGTGAAGAACAAGAATGGGAGATAAGAAAAGGTTACAAGTAAGTATAGTAGTAGCGCGAATATCGCGTGCTGCGGCACATCGGCTATTGATTTTCAAACTTTCTTTTTCATTTCCCGCTAGACGCTTTAAAGACTAGTTTACCCAACTCAATCACTGGAATTCAGTCTCGAAAATGAAAAAAAAGAAAAAAAACCCCGCCTCTAGTAAGAATCGCCACATTCTTCAGCCAACTACACACCTGCACTGCACACAAAGAGAGAGAGAGAGAGAGAGAGAGAGAGAGAGAGAGAGAGAGAGAAGAACTGAAATCACGAATTAAAAGCACTCGACCAAATCTCCCTAGCCGCGGGGTTAAATAGTACCCAGTTCCCGCTCCCGACTCACAAGCTCGCACCGCATATCCTTCGTTTCACTAGTCGTCCGATTATCATGCACGACTACGTACGCACACGTACTATATGCATATACTGTATAGGAGAGAGAGGGAGAGAGAGAGAGAGAGAGAGAGAGAGAGAGAGAGAGAGATGGAGTCTCCCGGGCGCATGCAGGCGCATATTATAGGTCGGGCGGGAAAGCCGCGAGACTGTAACTCATCGTCCTGGCGGCATACATCTCTCAAACAATATCGCGCGGCCACGCGCATAAATGCTGCTACGACGCACACACCCGCACTCGCGCGCACACACCGCGACTACCCTGCACACACACACACGGACAAATGCAAGTGTAGCGAGAGAGGGAGAGAGGGGGGTGAGAGGAGCTGAAGGTCTGCGCAGCTGCGCGCGCCTTCGCTATGTGGTAAATAATTCGGCGGGAGAGAGAGAGAGAGAGAGAGAAAGAGAGTGGAAGAAGCGAGAGGAAGAGGATATATACGACGACCGCGACGAGACGATGAGTCAGGTGCGGAGTCTATTTGCTGCGCGCTCGCGCGAAACCCCGAAAACCGAGTGCCGTTATCTCTCTCTCTCTCTCTCTCTCTCTCTCTCTCTCTCTCTCTCTCTCTCTCTCATTCTCGCTCGCTCGCTCGCTTACTCTGTCCGTACCTTACTCGCTTTCCGTTTCCGGACAGCTAAGGGTAGAGACACCAAGTAGCGGTGGGCGAGAAAGGCAGAATGAGAGAGAGAGGAAGAGAGAGAGAGACAGACATACAACTTCGAAGGGAATTTCGGATGCGCGCCAAACGCCACTCCCCCCTCTCTCTCTCTCTCTTCGACTCATCCTCTACTTCTCTTTCTCTCTCCATCTATGTATATATGTGGCTTGCGTCTTGGACTGTCGGCAATCGGAAGTGTGCGCAAGGACGAGGAGGAGCGGGGGTGAGAAGAGGAAATCGATCCTCTATCTGATTACGAATTCCCGCTGGTGAAAAATTCATGGGGATGCAAGGTAGTGTGGTGGTGGCATCAGACAGAAACGGACAAGATACGTCGTGGAAATTAGGTGTTCATATCTGGATTATTTAGCGCAACTGGCTTGTTTGCTCAATGGAGTGGAGCGAAATTGGTCCTTCTATTATTGAGAGAGAGAGAGAGAGAGAGAGAGCGTCAGCGATGCGAGCGATACTCTTGACTTTATTCACTTCTTGAGCTTTGAGAGATTAAAAGTGGATGAGAGAGAGAGAGAGAGAGAGAGAGAGAGAGAGCTTCACGCATCAGTACGCGGAATGCGAGCATAATTGAACTGTCGCATTTCGGTAACATCTATTAGCTTTTGATAATTCACGATGATAACTTTCTCTTTGAGTATTGCCGACAGTTAAAATCGATAAGTGGATTTTATAAGGGAAATAATCAGTGTGAAGAGAATATAATTTGATGTACTATGTGAAAGTAGGTACAGACAAGTATATCGAGACAGAGGGCACAGAACAAAAATTAATTTAAAATTAATTTAAATATTGTGCACATATAATGAAATTAAATTTTTTAAAGTTCATGTACATATATCCCTTTTTAAAATCAATCATTTGATTCCCTATTGAAAAAGAGACCTAAAGTTTATTACCTTAAAAATAATTTTAGGAGAAAGTGTGTTATCATACTATACAGCTTAACATTTCTATTATTTATTTTTTTATTCATTACTAAAATACATTATTAATTATGATTGCAGCATTTTAAAATAATATTTCTATCCTTTTCAACCATCGCAACGCTTTTAAACCTTCGCTCTTTCATATCCACATCCGTCACAAATTAAATTGCACTGCCTTTTCTGATAAAAATAATTCACAGGATTAGTGTTTTGAATAATTAAAATCAAATGCTGCTATAGCCATAAGTATCATTTGATATACAAAGCAGAGAAACTATTTCTGCGTCGGTGTACCAACGAAGCAGCCTCACAATTATTAATCTTGCGATCGCCAAATGCATAGTTTTTGTGTATGTGCGGTTAAAAGAAAAAGCGTGCAACTCCGAGCAACAGAAACCGGAAATTCATGACACAAATACACGGGGGTCCAAGAAGTCACGTCGGTACAACTATATATATATATATGTGTGTGTGTGTGTGTATGTGTATATAAGTGTATACGCATCCTATATAGGTAAGCATTCAACGAGGGCACAAAAGCGCCTCGCGCCAGACCAGACGTTGAGTAATCGAGGGAGAGAAAGAGCAAGAGAGAGAGAGAGGGAGAGAGGGCTGCATCGCGTACAGCTCCAAACATCGCTGGGCGAGATGCACTTAGGGCGACATTTAAAATTTTAGAGGCCCCAGACGCCTTCGTTCCTCAGACCTTACCGCGCCACCAACCTCCTCTTCCACCTTTTTCTTCTACTTTCGCTCCGAGTTCGCCTCAACACCGTAGCTTCTCTCTCTCCCTCTCTCTCTCTTTCTCTTCTCGTGTTAACCAATGGAACCAGTGCTTTTGGAGCATTGGCATCCGAAAAATAAATAAAGAACGGCGCCTGGAGACGGTGGCGATGGAAAAAGCTAACGGAGTAAAAGAGAGAGAGACAGAGAGAGAGATGCATTTCTCAGTACGTCACAGTAGTAACGCTCGAATTCGGTTAGACGACGATTGAGACGAATAGCAGGGGTGTTTTCAATTTTCCTTTATACTCTGCTCTCTTGCCTACATACACTCAGTCGCTCTCTCTTTCTCTCTCTCTCGCTCTCCGTCTCTCTCACTCTCTAGATTGCGCGAACGCGAGTTACGAGTCTCCGCACTATCGATATAAATGAATAAATCTCGTTTCCTTAAGTCAACATTAATCCAGATCGGCCGGCACCCGTAAACATCCAGCGTATATACCCAGTCAAAGTCTTATCCCGCGACTCCCACCCCTTTGGGAACCCGCAAGATATTTTTATTTCGCTCTCTCTCTCTCTCTCTCTCTCTCGATCGCTAGCTCCACTTTTTCGTTTCTATCTCGAGAGCGCACGGCTCAGCACCGGGAATACGTTATTCATTCCAGGAATTCTCTCTTCCCGCAGGCGAGAGAATCGCCTCGATTCCGCCATTTCTTTGTCTCTTAGCGCGCTCTCACCCTGTCTATCTCGTCGCGCGCGCGCGCGCACACACACCGCACACACATATGTGTTTGTCTCTATCTTATCCGACGTCCGATTTCTTCCGATTTATCAGACCGTACCCGTTATTCAATCCACTTTAATCTTCTATATTCTCTAAATTTTGAAATTATTACGTTAAAAGAGATTTAACAAAAAATTACGCTCAAATTACTTTTTTGTTAATTCCTGCGCAGCGCTTTAATCGCTTAACTTAAAAAAAATGTATTTCATTACCAGTTTATTTTCCTACGGCAATTTGTACTAATTAATTCAGTTTTAAATAATAAGTCCAGCATAGTTACCAAAGACAAAGCGTATCGAGAGGTTTTTTAGCACAGTCTAAAATTAGCACAGTCATTTTTGAAACTTGACAAAATTGAGATCAATAGTTACGAAATAGAAAAAAACATTCAAGTATTGTAATGTACACACTTTTATTGAAAAATCGTTAGGTTGAAATAACGGTTCGATGAGCAGATTCACCGAGCAACAATAAAGTCATATCTAGCCGTTTCTCTTCCCGCATCTATCTCAATATTGCCCTACATCATTCGTTCCACTTTTTCTCTCGCTCTCTCTCTCTCTCTCTCTCTCTCTCTCTCTCTCTCTCTCTCTCTCGTTCTATTTTTTCCCCGATCACTCCATCTTTTTCCTGTCTCCCACCAGCCCTTCCTCAATTTCCTGTCTTACTCGGCGGCGGCGGTTGGCTAGAGCCACAGGAAGAGAGAGTACAGAGCGCCTCGGCGCTATCAACAAAAGATAGGGCTGAAGCCTCGCGAGACCCCCAGGAGAGAAGTAAAGCAAGCAGCTCCGGCTTCGACTTTCCCTAAGGCAGTTCTCTCGACTGTGCTTTCTCCTCTCTCTCCCCCTCTCTCTCTCTTGCTACCACTCTCTCTCTCTCTCTCTCTCTCTCTCTCTCTCGTACTCTCGGACATCGAGAGCAACCAAAGTGAAATGACGTTTAACCTCTCGCGCTACCGTATACGAGATTTTATATTTTCTACTTTATATCCTTGTACCCTCGTCTATGTGTATATACATATATATATATATTCCGGTTATCCTCTCCTTTCTTCCATTCGGTGTACGAAGATACGAGGAGCAAGGTCGAATAGAAAGGAAAGCTCGGATAATAAGACCGGAAAGTTAAATATATATGCAAAAAAAAGGGAATATATAGGAGCTTTCGCAAAGGGGGGAAAAACATTTTATTCAACTCCAGGGGGAATTTTGTCTTAAAGCATTTCGGGAATATATATGGATGCGTGAGTTTGCGAGAGAGTATGGACAATTGGATTTAGCATCGCGGTGGTGACCTCCCGCCAACATACGCGATCCTATCGGACGCCCGATATTTTTTACCCGCGCAATTGTACATATACCATACGGATCGAAGAGAGGGAGGAAGAGAGAGAGAGAGAGAGAGAGAGAGAGAGAGAGAAAGGGAGCGAATAACCGATGTTACCGCCGGTTAGAGCTCGGCTGCGTCCGCAGTACCCGCTGTGTTTGTGTATTTCGAGGAAATTTATAGTTGCGCGCGAGAGGCCGATCGCCATCGGAGTTTATACGATCGCGCCTCGGATATTCCAGACAGAAATTCACCGTAGGCTTACTCCCGGATCTTATACACCTATATATATATACATAGATACATACACAATCTAAATAGTATTCTTTTATTAATACGATTGATAAACGGTTTTTTTTGACTCGCAGAGAGCAACGAAAATTTCTCTGTGTGGAAGGCGCGAGGCAAGTTTCGTCTTCGTACTAGGGGGAGTAGGGCCACTTTATCTTGCCGGCTGGAAAATGTTTTCGAGGAGTCCGGGAAAGCAGTAATATTCACGGTGACACTTTTATTCAAGCGTAGGAGGAAGTCCAACATTATATGGTAATGTGTCGTCCGGATGGGGGGGGGATCTCTTTTGGTACACAAAAAGGACGATGTTAAAAAAAGAAATCGACTGCCATAAAATCCTGGGTAGAGTTGAAAAATGTGGCTGAAGTTGCTTAAATTGGATGTGAAATATCTGTATAATGTAGTGTAAATTTATGTTTGGAAAGTAGCGGGGCTGTTTGTATTTGTGAGGCTTCTCTGCATTCAAGTCAAAATTTACAACGGTTGACTTAAACAGCATTCGAATAAAAGTTTAAGATGAATTACATTTTACATTATGTATACAAAAATTAACGTCAAATAGTTGTTCACTTACAAAATATTTCATTCTTTAATGTCAGAAGATAATTTTGTATGGATTTATATGTACTTATATAACAACTCTTGACACAGATTTTAATATATTATACTACAACGATAGACCCAGATTGTTAACATTTATTTCATTAAGCCCCCTGTGCCAACTGAAGAAATATCATGATTAGTTTCCGTTACCAACTATACTGTACTACAATTGGTAAAATTGAAAGTTTGTTAATCTTAATAATTTAATTGTTACAACGACAGAATTTAGCAAATAGTCAATAGTTGTTGTTTATTTTAACAATTTCTTCCGTATCCACCACTCGGTCCTAATGCTTTGCACTTCAATCCAACGAAATTGAATTCTCACCTTCCCAGAAAAGCATAACAGCAGTACCGCACTACAGATTTTCCCTCGGTATATCCGCTAATAAATATTATCCGATTACATATCATTCTTTCCCTTTGGCAAACACACACCGCGCGAGGCCCTACTCGCACGCTCGAAACTCGCGTCAATGATTAACGAGGAGCATTGTTAGTTGGCACGCATAAAGTTGAGTAAAATTTCTCCACCAATTAATATACACCTGACGTGGCGCCGCCACTTCGGCTATACTCTCTTTCTCTCTCCCTCGCGAATTCCGAAAGCTAATCATAACAGGGCATTGCGCTTTCTCTGCTCTGGCTGGATCAAACTCGCTACTGGTGAATGAAGCGCCAGAGTTTATGTACAGTAGAACGAATTCGACGGATTAGCGTATGCCAAACGTACTACGTAAAAGTTTGCGCTTTGCACGAGCGCAGGCGGGATTAAAAATTGTCTGGCCCCTTCACGAAATGGACGATGTCGATGACGATGTGTGAGGCGGCTCTAACGGCCGTTTGTATATAATATGTATACCAGGAAAGTTTCAAGTCTGTGTACCACTTCGTAATACATTTAGCGTTGCGAGAAACTGCAGGTTTGCCTCGCGTTTGTCGTTGGACTCGACTCTGTTATTATTAATTAGTACAGCGTCCTGTGCATGACTGACTGCTTCGATCGGCGCTTCTTTTATTTTTCATGCTGCGTTTTGTAAGTTCGCTTGGCATAAAAAGGAAATGATTCCTTTTTTAACAGAAAATGTACATTTTTGGGGTGCTATTGTACATTTTAATGATTCGAAATAGAATTTATACTATTATAACTTGTCTATTAAATTTATTGGAAAAATAATATCAAAGTTTTTGTACAATTTTCTCGAATTATTCATCTAAAGGGAGAATAGACCTAAATGTTTTTGTCGGCTGGGGCGTTGACTTTTAATTTTATAACTCGCATTTGACAGAATGAATTTTTCACTTTTCAACATTCAACAGCACTCTGATATTCTTGCGAAATTATGAAACTTGATTTTATGGAGATAAATATATTCAATCCTTGTCCGGCGGATCAAGCCTGGGAATAATCGAGGGGAGCCAAGTAAACTCGGCGCGTTTAATGAAGTTAAAACTAAGTCTCGCACAAAGTCGGGCGCTTGAATATTATAGCCGAAAGACAAATTTTGCGAACAAGACCGAGAGAGAGAGAGAGAGAGATTCGTTTGACTTTCAATTTAAAGGCTTCTTTCGGTGAGCTCTAAGAC
>UELV01165806.1:0-10576 GCA_900490015.1 Megastigmus stigmatizans | reverse complement strand
TAACATCATACTTCACTGCATATGTCTCCCTTTGAGATTTTTTATTGATGATATTCTTTTCTCTAATTCGGTTCTCTCTAATAGTACCAATATATTTCAATGTCAGTTTATTCAAATGTACAACGAGATCTAAATTGGTAAAAAAATTGACAAAAGAAAGATGGTATAGAGGAATTTTTCCGGCGGCTGTCTTTGAAAAAAAACGGCTCAAGTAAATAGAGCACTACGCGAGAACCCAATGCGCACTTACCTAATTTATCACCAACTGGTGAATTTTTCTCAAAATATAAGTCGAAATTCAGTAAGTATCCATGAGTTGTGCAAAGTTCCCAAAATTTGAGCAAAAAGCGTACTGGTTTTTCGCGGACAAACCTTTTTTTTAGTTGTAAAAAAACCTTGAAAAAGATGTTGAAAATTCGGGGTCTTGGTCGTTAATGGGTTAAATGACTTATGAACTAATACATCGTTTTATTATTAAAAAATTGTTCGTCGTGAATCGTGAAACGACGTAACTTATGAAAACGCTGTAAAGAATAATCAAAACACTGGAAAATGAAAAAAGGTCTTAAGATAAACATTGTCAAAAATTATAAACAAAATTAAACATGCGGATAACTCACTTTTACTTTTTTCCTCCACTATTTTTGCTCATTATTTATGAGAGTTGTCTATTTTATTTTATTTCACCACCTATACAGGGCGTCCTGGTATCTTTGCCGCAAAAGGATCCACCGCATAGAGGAGAAAATTCTAAGACATACGTAACTTTTCCGTTTTCCGATTAAATGCATAACTTTGGAGTTATAGGCAATTGAAAATTTAGAAAATCAGCCAATCAGCTCTCGCCACCGTAACCGCGCCGGCGACAGAGGAGAGAGTGGGCGGAGTTTCCGCGCTACGGCTGAAGCACCGGGGAACGGGAAGGAGAGCGCGCCTAACTCTACTCATTTAGCTGAAAATATAGACGTTCACTGCGTTTGACCAAGTCTTCGGACGGGCAAGAGGCTGAGCGCTATAAGGATACATATAGGTATTGCATGTGTTCGTCGGCTGTATTCTTACACGTGACACGTGCCGTGAGTCGCGTACCCTATACGAGTATGAATATTATCTCTAAGGCGTCTCAGCGTATCAATGCGCTATTCGCATATACAAAATGGCGTGCGAATATCTATTCCTATAAGGATTTCATCTTTACTTTTTTAATAATTAAAATCTAGGCTTGGATATAAACATTAAAATAATATTAAATTAAAATAAATTCACTAAATGAATATCGTTCATTAGCAAAACTACTTTTTTTATTCGGAAATCCATGGGCTTGAAACGATTTCTGATTAAGTAAATGCTATTGCTTATTATTACAATCATTAAACAGTCTCCAAATTTAAATAATCCAAGATTAATGCATTTTATCATGCTGTTAATCGACCCAAGGCTTGAATTTCGGTATCTCAAGTGCTCGTACAAGAAATCTAGCAGTGTTTAGTCTTTGAAACTTTTCACTCGGATTCTATGATGCATTAAAAATAAGTTTTATAAATTACAGCCAATAAACCGTCTCTATATTTAAATAATACAAGGTTAAACTAATTTTTTCGTGCAGAATCGGCATCTGGCTTGGAAAAAAAATTTTGAAGTGTTCAGTCTTTGAAATTGTTTACAGATATTTCTAAATAAATTAAGAACAACTGCTTAAACTTTATTATCGTTACAAATAAATAAATAATATTTCTATTTTTTGAAGTTTTGCTTTTTTTTTTGAAGTTGCACCAAATTGGTCCTTTTTATTTGACTTTATTCAAAATTATGTACGTAACCTCATAATTAAATGTTAATCTAAAAAATTCTATTTGAAGTACCGAAAATCAGGATTATTATTATTTATTTATTTTAAGCTTATTATTAATGCATCATAGAGTATATGTAAAAAGTTGTAAAGACTGAACACTGCTAGATTTCTTTTACGAGAACTTGAGGTATCGAAATTCAAACTTGGGGCCGATTCACAGCATGAAAAAAAGCATTAATCTTGAGTTATTTAAATTTGGAGACTGTTCAATGATTGTATTTGTTAAAGCTTATTATTAATGCATCGTAGAGTATGTGTAAATAGTTTAAAAGACTGAACACTGCTGGATTTCATTTACGAGCACTTGAGGTATCGAAATTCAAGCTTGGGGCCGATTCACAGCATGAAAAAAAGCATTAATCTTGGATTACGTAAATTTGGAGGCTATTCGATGATTGTAACTGTTAAAGCTTATTATTAATGCATCATAGAATCTGTGTAAAAAGTTTCAAAGACTGAACACTGCTGGATTTCTTTTACGAGCACTTGAGGTATCGAAATTCAAGCCTGGGGCCGATTCACAGCACGAATAAAATTAATATAACTTGTATTATTTACATTTGAAGACTGTTAAATTATTGTAATTTGTAAAGCTTATTATTAATGCATCATAGAATCTGTGTGAAAAGTTTCATAGACTAAACAGTGCTAGATTTCTTTTACGAGCACTTGAGGTATCGAAATTTAAGCCTGTGGCCGATTAACAGCACGATAAAATACATTAATCTTGGATGATTTAAATTTGGAGACTGTTTAATGATTGTAATAATAAGCAGTTGCATTTTCTCAATCAGAAATCGTTTCAAGCCCATGGATTTCTGAATAAAAAAAGTAGTTTTGCTAATGAACGAGATTCATTTAGTGAATTTATTTTAATATTTATATCCAAGTCTAGATTTTAATTAATAAAAAAGAAAAGATCAAATCCTTATAAGAATAGATATTTGCACGCCATTTTGTATTTGCAAATAGCGCATCGATACGCTGAGACGCCTCAGAGACAATATTCATACTCGTACAGGGTACGCGACCAGTACAAGCCCGCGTCACGTGTCACGTGTGAGAAAACAGCCGACAAATACATGCAATACCTATAGTTATACTTATAACGCTCAGTCGCTTGCCCGTCCGCTTGGTCAACGCAGTGAGCGTCTAGATAGCGCATAGATAGCGGGACGCCCTGTATAGGTGTAGCCAGGCTGGAGGAAATTTATGTACTAAATAATCTATATATTATAGCAGTAGAGTTTTTCTGAGACTATGAAAATTATATGGAAAAGTGAGGGGAAATCAACCTGCAACGAGAAGAAAGCTAAGTCTGTACCAAATGCTCAAGCATCAGAGCGATATACGCGCGGAAGAGTTGACACAGCCGCAGAGCTAACAGACGTTAAATGAGAGTTGTTTCTCACTGGCTGTAGCCGAGAGAAACTGGAACCATAGACTCCTAGTAGCCGAGTCGAAGTCAGTCCAGTCGCTGGAGACTATAGACGGACCTCGGAGCCGCCTACCATCAGTAACCGAGAGCCTCCTATGATCTTATGTTGGTTGCTACCGTTTCGTCCCGCTGTGGTCGGAATATTGATATAAATAAAACTTATAACTGAAAAAATGTACTGTGCAAGAAATTATGAATATTTAGGAATGCTTTCGTATTAACTTAAGAGTTGTTTTATAAACATTTTCTTAGGCAATTAGAAGATAGTAATTGTGTACAATATTTGGGAAAGAAATTTCCAGAAATGAGTGATGTTAAATTGAAAGAAGATATTTTCGTCGACCTCAAATACGTACTTTATACAGAGATGAAAAGTTTGTTACAAAGATGAATGTTACTGAGAAGAATGCTTGGTTAAGTTACAAAAAAGTTTCAGAGAATTTTTTTGGAAATCAGAAGAGTGTTGATTACGAGACTTTAGTTGAAGATTTGTTGAAAAATTTCAAAGAGTTAGGCTGTTTAATGAACTTAAAGTTACATTTTCTACATTCGCATCTTGACTATTTTTCAGAAAACCTTGGAGACTATAACGAAGAACAGGGTGAGCGATTTTACCAAGATATTAAGGAAATGGAACATCGCTATCGAGGAAGGTGGAATGTAAATATTTTGGCAGATTTTTGTTGGTCGCTTAAAAGATCAAAAGAGCCAGAGATTTTAAAAGAAAAAAATAAATCCTCCGCCTAGATCTTTCAAAGACAAAAGATTTTGTTATAACAGAAAAAAAAGAGTGTCACTTTTTCATTTTCATTATCCTAAAACCCTAGTTACTTCATCCAAAATCGTTATCTCTATTATAGGCATCTGATAGTTGAAGATCATAGACCTATCTCACAATCAAAAAGTTCACAGTTTTATGCGATCAAAATTTAAACAAGAATCTTTGCGTGTTTTTTTTTCATGCAGATACACTTTCGTCTTCTTCTTTTTTAAAGTTTTTATTTATTTGCTTATATCTTTTATTTTTCAGTTTTGTTTTATTTTATTTTTATGCTTTTTTATGTTGTCGTTGCAAGGAAGGCGAGTCAAATGTCTAATCTTCACCCGATAGGGTCGAATGGACCACGGATTCGGCGACAGCGTTTTCATGGGTTGTAGTGTTTTACGTTAACACCATTAGACTTATGTATTGGTTTATAAGTCTTATAAGCCTGAAGAGAAGGTTATAAATATGTACACCCTCGAAACGTCGCAGAAATAAAGAAAGGAAATTTTCAACAATTGCATAACGATCAATTTAGCCGTTCACCATTATTTATCGATGTTTAATACAGATATCCATTAAAAATTGAAGTTAAAATACTTAAAGTGTTAATACTTGAAGGAAATAGATATAAAAATTTCTTTTTTTTAGTAAAAAAATTATATTTACAAATTGTATATAATGTATGGATTGTTAAAATTTAATTCGTTGGATTTAGAATTTATTTTAATTTGGGATTGGTTTTGTTCAAGAACTTGAGCCAAAAAATTTATTATGAGATCGGTGTCCAGGTGTAAATGCAAGATAGTAATTACACGTGATAAAAGTTTAGAATGTGCGAGATATGTTGGAATGTGTATATTAGAAATATAAAAGCTTTCTATTTATGATTTTTATTATAATTACGTGTTAAAGGCGTTTACTGTGAATTTGTTGGTTTACGTTCAAAAACTTATGCATTTAAAATTGATGAAGAAGTGAAAAAAAGAGCGAAATGTTTTGTTTCCAGCGTTCTGAATAAAAATATTTCATTTAAAGATTATATAAATTGTTTGAATTCTCGAAAAATTAAAAGTGTTGAACAAAATTATATAAAATCTAATCAACATAATGTATACACTGCTAAAGAGTTTAAAATTGCTTTAAGCCCGCATGATGATAAGCGTTATTTAAAATCAAATTCTCACGATACTCTACCTTGGGGACATTATGAAATAACTGTAGAAAATATTCTATGTCTGAGCCTTTTGAATAAAGATAATTGTTAAAAATATTATTTTATTTTTATGCTATTTTATTTCAATTTTATTGATCGATTGACCGTGAGTCATGCATTAACAATGCACTAATCTATAAGAGGGTTTTATTAATTTACTCATTTATGTATTTATAATGTCTAAGCACGTTGTCACCACGTAATGACATTAATGATGCTAATAAGGCCACATTAATTTGAGATAGGCGTTCCGCGCTCATGCGAATAATTAATGTATTTACACAGACGTTTGATGTAGAACCTGTGCTGCTCACAACATAATTATGCTCAATCAATTATTTTAATGATGCTTGATGAGGGGTCTTTAATTTATATTAAGCGTTACGCACTCAAGCGTGTAATTAATGTGTTTGCAAAGACGTTTGATCCAGAACCTGTGTTGCTTACTAAGTAATTATACTCAATCAACTGTTACTAATGATGCTTAATGAGGTGTCACTAATTTATGATAAGTGTTAAGCACTCAAGCGTATAGTTAATGTGTTTGCACAGCTGTTTGGTCTAAAACCCGTGTTGTTCACCTACTCAGGTTCTAGATTTTTGCAATTAATTAGAAAACTTGAAGATCTACATAGCTTTGGTGATCATATTTGGTGTTGCCATGTGGATAATAACATCCAAATTGGAGAATTAAGACTTGATATTCTAATTTTTAAGTTATTTTGAAATCAATTAAAATACTAAAAATTTTAATATTACATCTCAATTCCCCAGTTTGGGTATTATCATCCGCATGGTAACATCAAAGGTGGTTACCAAACCTATATGAACTTTCAAGTTTTGTAATTACTTAAGCAAAAAGAATTAAGTTTTGATCTAAGTTTTTTTGTTAATGTTAAATTAATATATGTTAATGTTTTTTGTAGAATTTAATAAATTTAATAATGAATTCTCTAGGCTCTGCTCATATCCGGTCGAAACCAAGTGAAATGAGTGAAGATGCGCGAATAAATGAATCTATGAATAGTTAATAGATAAAATTCTAGACTTATTGATTAAACTCGTAGGTAACCAAGAGATATATTGATTCATTGATTGATAACAGATATTATTTGCTAAGACTAAGGACGAATGTCACATAGGAAGTAATAGATTGTTTTACCCATTTACTAGACTGACATACTATAAAGCAGAAAATGCATATGCTTGCAATAACAATTAATTGCTGCAAGAGAAGATTATAAATAAAGTTCGAATAGACACAACGATTTGAAAATACAAGATAAAATAAAGCATTTTAAAATATCAGAAGAAACAGTATATAGCGTATATATGTAAAGAGATTAAAATTTAAAATTTATATTTTTTTATCAATACTTAAACTACTAATATCGTGTGAAGCTATTAACTTACCAATTAACATAGAATATTATAATAAAAACCACATCTGAAGTTGCTGTTCCCAGAAGATATTCTGTTAACTTATCCTTAAATATAATAGGAGACTGGCTCTCGAAAATAGATAACGGTAAAATTAACCAAAGTTGCAGTTGCAGGTCATCAGCAAAAAGCAGATACGACCATTTGCAGAAAAGCAGTACATGAAGAAAAAAAATTATCAAGCCAGAAAGAGAACAGGGCTTGGTAAAGACCCTTGAGATACGCTTGATGTTAGTGGCAGATAATAAGAAGTCTCACCTCTGCTCCTTATTACCGCCTGATATCTTTCAGAAATGTAAGAAAAAATCCATTTCAATGTTGGAAGTGAGAAATTAAGTTTTTTCAGGGCTACAATCAAGAAAACTAATTGAGTCAAGTACCTTTTTATAATCGACTTACGGTAAAAGAGTGACTAGGACATTTTCTATACTTGAACGTATGATATCAGTTAAGCATAATAATGCAGTTTGTGTGCTATGGTCAGATCGGATTCCATGCTGATTTGGTGAAAAAAGGCCTTGTTATTCGAGATAGTTTTTAATTTGTCGTGTAATAATTTTATCGAAGACCTTAACAAGATGTGGGAGATTGGCAATAGGTCGTGTGTCGGCAGGAGACGATGGGGTCGTGCATTTATTCAATAGTATTATATACGCATGTTCCAGATAGAAGGATAGGAGCAGGACATGATTGAATAATTAAAGAGCTGTGTAATAAATGGTAGAAGAGTCATAATTAACTTATCCAAGTACTTTAATGGCAAATTATCAGGGCTATTATCCTGCGAATTGGCTATAAAAGAAGGCGCTACTGAGAAAATTTCGTCAGAAGTGATGTGCGTAAAGTCAAACTGGCTTGGATCGTTAGGCGGGATGTCAGTGACAATACTGTCAAACTGCTCTGTCGAGCACTTGCAACCGCAGAATAATGAGCATTTACGACACTTATATCGAAGAAATCCGAGACTAGCGCATTTTGGTGAGAAATAAGACCTTCCTACCTTAAAAACTGCCACATTGAAGAATGAATACCAATCGATGTCAGTTTATCATGCAAAAACGTTTGGCGTGCACTATTCATACGATTCTTAAGATCGCAACGTAATGACAGTATCATAGCGGCAGAGCAAGTGCGCTTAGCTTATTTATACATACTATCTCGCTCCTTACGCAATTTTTTCAATTCTGGAATAAGCCAGGGGGCAAGGAGCAGGGGGTATAGTAACAGTTCTTGATTTTACTAGACCATGAATATCAAGGTCACTGTGAGTAATATTATAAAAACCAGTGAGAAGCTGCGACAAGCTAAAACCATTATGTTTAAAATGTTGAAAATGATTGATCAAATTATCTCCTACCATACTAGAGACTGACTCGAGATCATAACCCCTGAAGTCTCGATATAAAATGCTTTTTGGTTTAAGGCGATTTACGGACAAATTGTACTCTAAATTAATAGAAGATTAATGGCAGCAGCAATCGGTACTGGAGAAACAGAGTAATTGACCAATCTTAAATAGCCCGTCAATAATCGCTAAATAAAAGGAAGAGGGCTGGCCGGAACCATCATGAGTAATACCATATGGGATAAAGTATAAGGTGCGTTCAAGTATAAGAGAAGAGAGATTATCTCTATAATACGAAGCCTACAGTATATTAACATTAAAGTCACCTATAATAACAACATTCTTATACGACAGCACATAATCATCTAATTTTATAAAAAAATTTGACACCGACTGCCCAATAGGTCGCCTGTAGACAATAGCTAGTAGAAGTCATGAGTCACGTTGGATTTTACGCGCAGAGACCTCAAGAATCACGAATTCTTTTTCGTTTATGTCTAAACTCTTAGAAATAAGACTAAATAAACTTTGTGGGCCAGTGAATGATGTAAATAGCAAGCAACACCACTACCCTGTGTATACTTATCCCAAAAGGACGCTAATAATTCCTGATCATTTCTTATCAAAATATCATCTGTGATAGTACATAAAGAAGAGCTCACGCTTGGATCTGACCACGTTTCAGTTAGGGCTAAGATGTGCGGAGAGTATTCCTCCATGAACGTTACTACTAGATCCCATTTACGATGCAGGGAGTTAATTTTAACATGTAAAATGCGGATATTATCAGTATTAGATAAAGAATCACTACTACGGGAAGGTAGTTACGCTAACTTAGTGAGATTCTTATCCGTGGATTTCGAAATATACTCAGAATCTCTACTTTAATGTACAAAGTGCATTCTAAATCGATCGCGTTTGCAAAATCTTCATTATCTCAGCTTCTGCATAACGTACAAATATCCTTTTGTACTTAATCTGGGGTAGCTCGACAAGATAAACACGAATATCGTAATTACGTTCCCCTTTGAAGCATAATGTTCTTGAAATTTTTAATTTTGATTTAGTTTAATAATTATTTTTAATCACAACCGTATTTCCCGAATAATATCATAACTTTTTTTCTGGGTAAATCATACTGGCAATATGCTTGTGCTGGTTCCTTTAAAAATCCTCCTCATTATTTCAGTAAGTAAACGCTCGAGCGGCAAGTAGAGAGGTAGGAAACATGATTCAGGAGGGATTGGAATCCAGTGCAAGTCAAACACTGTCTTTTGCAGTTCGCCTAGTAATCCGAAAGCGTGCAGTGGACGTCCTCAGAGCAAAATGCTCATTTAGCAAAAATTATTTTACAACTAAGGACGTTGACTACTTCTCACTTAGTCCGGAGACGGCTGCACTACTTATTGGATCGAAAAATAAATATAAATGAACATTTTTCTGCAGGTTAATTTAGAGAAATGTACTTGGCACAGTGGTGGGCGTTTCTTGGTCAGGACGAGCAAGGGAGAGCACGCGCACTCGTTTGCGACGGCAGCGGACCTCAAAGCCATCGCTTGTGCCTGCCGAGGTAGGCCCAGTGACTCTGTCATTCGAGTTTCCTCGGAAGATCGAGACTCTGTGTTTGCTGTGGCGACTCAGATGGTGAGAAGCGAGTGACTAGGCCGAGTTTCTATTACTGAGATGAAAGGGAGAGAACTGAAGGCGGATTTTACCAATGTGAATTCTATTATGGCTCACATTGGCCAAATACGTCAGCTTCTTACGACCATCTCCTCCTGTTATCTCTTCGGTATTAGCCTCATTCAGATTGATGGCTTCACTCTGGTACGCCAGGATCGGAACATCAATAGTTGTGGCATTGCACAGTACGAGCGAAGCACACTCAAGACTAAAGTACTAGCTCAATCCAATGCTACCCAAAAGGACGAACCGAGTGTTTAGTCCGATCAATCTGTAGGAAATTAGTGAAATCATGCTAACAGCAAACAAAAAATATGGGCTTATAGAGAAAAAAATTCTAAGAAAGATAGCGTTTTTTGCCACTCGAGTTTCAATGGCAAAAATAATTATAAAGATTTGCAAAAGTCAAGAAAACAGTTTTTTGCGTATAAAAGAAAAACTTGAACTCCGATCGAAAAAAGTCAAATCAATTTATACGTCAAATAGGAATTTACATGTAATTCACATGCGATAAAAATAACTTATTTTAAAGTGCTATAGCTCCTATCTTTTTGAGCTGCTCATCTTCTATAAGGGCTTAATTTAATGTGCTCAAGTCAAAGAAAATTTTGAGACCTCATACGATGAAATCGGTCATGTCAGACAGAATTAGATTTTCAAGTATAAGAGGCATTTCACGTCAACTCTCCTAGCGCGGCGCGCGAACGCCAAATCATGCTAGTTCTAACTCGCATTTGCAGTACTAAAATATACTTAAAAAAAATATCCAATAGATGTTTTCGATGTATTTTTTCCTCAGCTTTCCAATAGTGTAAGCAGTTTTTTCAAAATTTTATATT
>UELV01165794.1:0-15339 GCA_900490015.1 Megastigmus stigmatizans | reverse complement strand
AAAAAAGCCTTGAAAAAGTTGTTGGAAATTCGGGGTCTTGGTCGTTAATGGATTAATTCCGAATAATGTAGTATACGTAAATTTTTGCCACGACTCTCATTAATTAATTTAGAAAGCTTGCATTTTAAGCTTTAAATTCATTTTTTAGGCGACTCTGTACGATTTTTTAAACCAAGAATATCGCAGTTTGAGAATCTGATAAGCTTACACTACGAACCTGTAAATTCTCACGTTGGTGCAAAGCATGAAAATAGCAATACATGAGTTCCTTCTTCAAACTGCCATATCTCGGTTTAAAAAAATCGCACATAGTCAACTTAAAAATTAAATTACAGCTTAAAAGATAAGCTTTACAGAGAAATTAGTTAGATTTATGGCAAAATTTTTTGTTAACTCGTATACTGTAAAAATTCGAAATAGTAATAGTAACAAAAGTACCAAATGAAAAAAAATTTCATTCGAAATTTCGTGTTTTTTGTTAAATAACCATATATAACTTTGGTAATACGTATTGTTTTCAAATTATGAATGCATAAATCGAAAGTTCAGACAATTTTACATCGGAAAAGGTTTGTCTCAATTTTTTTACGTGCTATTTTATACTAAATAAAGCCGCTGAAAAAAGTAAAAAAAAAAAGTGTCCATTCAAGCCTTAATGGATTAACATGGTTAATAAGTAATCATTGAAATTGTTTTGTCAGTTAAATTTTGTATGTCAAAAAACTAAAGATGTTAAATTAATTTTGTTGAATATTACGATAACTTAATGGTAATATAGTACCATCAAGCCAGTACTAATTCTTTTGATTTACCCTGTTAATGTTCAGAATATATACTCATCATTGTAATGAGTAAATGTTCTACAGGGAATACCAGTTTTGAAAAATATGCATTATAACTTACCATCAATGATGAAACTCTCAACTTGATCTTCTTCAATTTGAAGTTCAGATTGAATTGTCTGGAAGGACATTTCAGGATTAGTTTCAGCCAATTGCATGAAAGTTAATAGCCTCATTTTCTTCATATTTTGTTCATGATTCAAACCAAGATTACTCTCAACAAATTCTTTATGATCTTTGTGGAATTGCAAATAAGCTGGTAATTTCTCTTGTACAAATATAAGTAATAAATCGTGAATGAGTTCTCCTTCTAGAAAACGTACTGGCTTTAGGGCCAACAAAGGATCTAAAAGAAATGTATTTGGATCAGCTAAAGCAGCTAAAATACAACGTTGTGCATCTTCTCTGGCAGCAGAAGCATTTTCAGAAGTATAAGTGCCTAGTAATTCTACCATTACTGCAGCAGCTTGTTCACTAAACAAAAGATTAAACAAAATTAATTTAAAATTTTTTATTTATTATAAATGTAATGATAGAAATACATACCCTTGTTTACAACTCAAAAGAACCTCATGTAGTAGTCGAAGAAGTTTTTGCATCTGCTCATTTGCTGGAGGACAAGTGGTAAATTGTTGTTTCAATTGATCAACTCCATTGTAAACAGCTTTCACTTGATCAACATTCTTGGCAATTTGTACCAAATGATAATACACATGATATCTCATTGATGAATCTTCTGGCAATGATTGGAATAGAAGCCATAATCTATAAATTTATATTTTGAAATTTAGAAAGTCAAAAACTTATGCCAAGGGTTTGATATTAAATTGAAAAGAATATGTATCTAATACAGATATTTGTACTTACGCCTTAAGACAAACTAATCCTAATTTATATCCTGGTGCTTTTGTTAATTTTTCGCAGAAAGCTAATACTATATTTTCCGCACGTTCAGTTGGTACAAGAATCATAATAGATACAATATCATTTAAGATTGTTTCAATTTCACTTTCGTTTCCTTCTTTGAAACAAGCATCGCATACACCAATAATTTTGTGTAAATCATCTTCAATTCCTTTGGGTGATTTTTCTTCACTGATTTCTGCACCAAGACTCTTGAAGTAGATTCTTAATTCCTGAGCCTGAAATTATTTATTAACAATAATTATAAAAACTTTATCGAATAAATAGTAAGCAAATTTTTAAAGTTATCAACTTAAAGTAGGTATAGGGTAGTGTTGATACTAAGGAAGCTAAAACTGTCGGCATCTGGCGTACATAACCTGTAGATAGTTGCTGTGCAAAAACACATTATTTTCGCACGAAAGTTAATTTATTAATATAGATAAAATGATTACCTGATCTTCGGTGGTACCGTCCATAAAAACCGCAGGGCCCTGCATTTTTTCGGCTTTCGGAGCCAGTTTTTCGTACGAAAATCGAGCTTCGTCGCCGACTCGTGCTCGTGGTTCAGAGACCGTAAAGAATGACGCCTACAATACTCGACGATATTAGAGACGCCGAGACGGACTTTTTTAACGATGTATGACAGAATTTCGTCAGAATTCAGCTTTAGGCCGATTTCCAAAACTATTTCTACCTATCTGTCCTATATTAGATATTCAATAATAAATAAGTAATTATTAAATTAATTTTTTTATAGTTTTTGATTAAAGATGGTTTATTGCTTTTATCATTTTGGATTTTACACACATTGTTCATTAATTTTTTAAAATTGTTGAATTACAAAAATATATATTAAATAATATATTTTAGTTAAATTAAATTTTTTTTATATATATACCTATGTAAATTATATCAATATCTTTTCATAATTGTTGTTTTAAAAGATTATTTTAAAGATTTATTAATCCTGGTTAATTACAGTAATAGGTTTAACAATTTTTTTTAGTCGTTAAAAATTATTTTGAATATAAATTCGTTAAATAGCAAAATATTTATTTAATTATGTAAACAATAATGATAAGAATTATGAATAAACACTATGCTACTATTTCGATCAACGAATATATACCTATTAGGTACATGTAGATTGTATAGGACCAAAAATCCAACGATGTTAGCGCCACGTTGATTGTTGAATCATCGCGAATTCATCGCATTCTTGAAAACGAATCTCGTGAAAAAACGCCTTGTCTGACACTGTCCACTATACAGTCGGCAGCTTATGTACGTGTTATATACATATATAGTATTTGAGTGGCCCGTTTATTCCGTTATATTCCTCGGTTTCACCCATCGTGAAAGATTTTTTTATTAATTAAGAATATAAAAATCGCTAGTGTATTCTCGGCAAGCCCACTAAGCGGCGGCAAATGAACGCTTTAGCTTATTGATATTTATATATTGTAAGAAAAAAGTATGTCTTAGCTCGACCAGCTGACGAGGGGACACGTACCTTTTCTCGCCGCATACGCGAGAAAAGAACAGCGAGCTGCCTCGTCGTACTTATTTACACACATTTCTGCTTTTTTATAACATTCCACTTGTCGAATTTCTCTGTTCGTAAGTTTAATCGACCGTGAGGGAATTTACCTTGCTAACCTACAAATAAGCGCTTCGAGCATACGAGTATACTTTATGCTGTGGAAATAGAAAATCATTGCAATGGGTAAGTAAATTTAGGGATAGTGTTTACCTACAGTACGTTGAAAAGTCATGCTGTCAGATAATAATCTGTTTGTTGCATAAGTTTTCTCATTTTATTCATTTTAGTAGTTTCGGTTTTATGAATGAATTCTTTTAGAATTAAGATTTAAATACAAATGTATGATAATAGTCGCAGGAGTTTTAAATGTATTGATATAAAAAGTAAAAGTGAAGCATAATTTGAATATTCAAATTAATCGAGAACACCATAGATTTTTCTGTTTTTAGGTTTTATTTAATTATTTGTTCTTTAACATAACATAAATATGTACCTGACAATCTTTTTGACACATAATTGCTATCAAATTTGAATAAAAGTTATTTAATTCATAAAACTTAAGTATTTGAGTAAACTGCATTTGAATTGTATTGATTCCTGTAGAATATTCATATTACTTATTTGACTTATGAATAATATCTATGATATTTATTTCTTATTCTAGGTGGATTACTCAGTTACTTTCGCAATCTTCTTGGTAGTCGAGAAATGAGGATTCTCATTTTGGGTTTAGATGGTGCTGGAAAAACGACAATTTTATACAGGCAAATATAAAATTTGGTTTCCATTTTCAGTTAGATATTAATTTATTAATTAATTGAAAAATTTGTATAGATTACAAGTAGGAGAAGTAGTAACCACCATTCCCACTATAGGATTTAATGTTGAACAAGTCACATACAAAAATTTAAAGTTTCAAGTATGGGATCTCGGTGGTCAAACAAGTATACGGTAAAAAAATATTTATTTATTATAGTTAAAAATAATTAAATCAATGATATGAAATTAAAAATTTTATTAATTATGTTTAGGCCTTATTGGAGGTGTTATTATTCAAATACAGATGCTATAATCTATGTGGTTGATTCTGCTGATAGAGATAGAATAGGCATATCCAAAGATGAATTACTGTACATGTTGAGAGTGAGTATTTATCATATTAAATTAATTATTATTATTAACTCAATAATTTGTATTAAAAGAGTAATTAGAATCACTATTCTTGAAGTATTTGTCAAACCGTTCCGATGAATGTAACCGAAAACAAATGGAGAATTTCTTAGTGATTACATTTCAATCAATAAATATAAATACAAACGTCTGCTGTGAAAAAAATTGCTCTTGATTATAATGTGTTCTAAGGGATGCAATTAAAAACTTAAAATTTTTTTTTATCAGTTACATATCATAGTACGTTGTCTGTTATCACTATTACTGATAGAGATAGCTGTTATTAGATAAAACATATACTATAAGAATACTGCATAATTCAAAACTTGAGTAAATGCATGATTTACGAATGTAAGCAAGTGATAAAATTATAAACCCGCTTCCCCTAATAATAGTTTGAAAAAATATACATATACAAGTATTTAAAAGTGGCACAAAACCGATGTAGTTAAAATATAACAATCGTGACATATTGGTTAAGAGTAGCTTATTATGTGCTAGTAATGTGGAGTGAAGCTACAAAAATAAACATTTCTTTAACCAAGCAAGGTCAAAGATGTTATTTACATTGTGAACTATATGAATATGTAAATCTTCAACCATTGATATGTTAAAAATTGTCCACTTTTAAGTTATGTGTTCATTACAACTTTAAAAATGTTAGAAAATATATTATATTGCATTTTTAGTCATTCTTGTAGGCCCATTTTAAATATTTTAAAGCTTACTTTCCTTGCATACTAAAATATGGTATATCATAATAGTTTAACTAATTTGTAGGAAGACGAACTGCAAAATGCAATTCTGGTCGTACTAGCCAACAAGCAAGATATGCCAGGATGTCTGAGTGTAGCGGAGGTTCATCAAGCGCTGGGCTTGGACGCCCTCAAAAACCGAACTTTCCAAATCTTCAAGACATCGGCGAAGAAGGGCGAAGGTCTCGATCAGGCCATGGATTGGCTGTCAAATGCGTTGCAGGTCAAAAAATGATTGAGCGTTCGATGCAAGGACATAATAACAGAACGCTTTCTGGAGCTGGCGGCATCGAGAGGACTAGTCTACGTGACTCTCATTTCGTGAATCCAGCCAAATTTGCTCGACAAAGAGGAAATAACATTTCACTCACGAATTGTTTGTCCTAAAGGATTAAAAAAAATACAAAAAAAAATTAATGCAAATCTATTCCGAGAAAAAGTCTGACAAAAGCACACATTTAGATGTACATCTGATTTATTCTGAATAATGTTATTGAGTGTTCTACACTACGTTTTGTGATTGCGCGTATATGTATACCTTATCTCCATCTGTCCCTTGTGGTTTTGCAAGACTTTTTCCATAGATTAGTACTTTAATATGCAATTTATATAAATATATATATTTAAGTGGATACTGGAGTTTTCTATTTTAATTATGTTTCTTTTTTATTTTTGCGGTTCTATGACACAATTATTGGGCTGTCAATTGATATTGTTCCACAAACTTTTTTAACGTTTAGAAAAGTCATTTTTATTGTTTTGTTTTTTAAGAAACGTTCAAGTTTATATGAATATTGTGTTATAGAATTAAGAAATTTTTCAACTCATTACTGAAGCACCAAAACAGATTTTTTCTATGAAACAATTGTACACGCGAGGTTTAGATGTTTGCTGAAAGACTGCAGATAAATCAGCCTAAGGTTATTTATTTATGTAAACTGCAAATATAGAAGTGTCGGTAATGTAGGTACTGGATAAGTCTTACGAGAAAAATAATCGCCAATGGCGTGTATTAACATTAAGCTCGTCATCAGGCAGTCGTTGATTTTTTCATTGTGGATAACTATAGAATTTCCGCTCGCATAATACAAAGTTAATCAAAATACATGAAATTTATCATCTTTATCGTACACCCATAGAAATAGAGCTCTCGTCTTTGTTCACTCTAATCAGAGAACTTTAATGTTTTTTTAAGTTATTGAATGGGTTACTTATAGAATAGTATTATAATGAAATTTGAGGATTTCCTTTACCTCACTATTTGTATATTTATTCATGTGTTATATTTATTTAAAATATTAACGTTCTCCTGTACAAAAGTCAATAATCACTTTTTTAATGAGAATGTAGGATATTTTTCTTTTATTTTTTATTAGAATTTTGTGTACAAAATATTGACTGTCGACCACACTAGCCAAGTCATTCTGTTGCAGTGACATTTGTAAGAACTAATTTAGTGCCGATTATAAATTATCAGATGGAATTTTGGAATGAACAAATAAATTGATTATATTACAAAAGTTTTTTATTGTTATGCGTTGTTCTTTTTAGGGTCTTTTAGCAGCATTTAGAAGAATTTTAAATTATACAAAAAATAAATATATATGTAATTATATAAAAGCTAATCAAACTGTCTAAAACGTGATTTATTTTTCCAGCTTAAAGGCGTTTATTACTCAATATATTATCAAAGCTATAAAATTAAGTTAATTAATCTAATTACTAAAGTCACATATAGAATTTTATTGTGCGTTAAAATTACATGGTTTGATAGCTAATGTAATTATCTATAATAACAGAAATAAGAAAAACTTTCTATGGAAAATAACGTTTCTAAAGTGCTCCTATGGGTACTAGAATTTCCATCATTTAAACTGGCGGGTGAAAGATCATAAATCTACCTTTTTGAAGTTTCGGAATGAAGGCATGATATTAAATGAATTGACTGGAAGCGACCTTAGATAAAAACAGTTACAGAAGTTTTTTATTTTTTTTTTATCGAAACTTTATTATTGTTTAATGTTTAAAGTTAATTTTTCAATTAAAAATCTATTGACCTGAAAATAAATAGAAATCATAAAGTGTATAATTCATATTCAATTACGATAAAAAGTATTAAATTCAAGAAAAATATAGACAATTTTTACGTAACATATTTTTAAAATAATAAGCATAATAATACAGTGATTTGCGAATGAAATCCTTAGTACTCTATAATCTCGATGTACTTACCGACTTTCTCCAAAATCACAGAAAAATATGTTAAAGCTGAAAAGTCCGCCTCCATGAAAAGTTCTACCATTCAAAACGCGGAAGCACACTCATCGATCTTCGAACAAGCCAACCTCTCGCCCCAGAGCTACATAGGTAATGCTCCAAAAAAAAAAGGACGAAACAAAAAGAATACCTCATTCTCCGCGCATCGCAATAGCAACGCGCGCACCGCCTAATTTGATAATGCTCACGTGACGGGCATCGAGTATACAAGAAAGAAGGAGGCCCGACAGAAAATAAAAAAAAAACGAAGATTGTATAGGGCGCGGATTTACGATGCCGGGGGGCCAAGCTGTGCATTCTTCGATGGGAGAGAAGGGGAAATGCGCGGGGGCCCGTTACTGCACTGTATAATATTATATATATGTATAGTCCGGATGTTACGTGGGCGTGAAACGGATAATTTTCGTCCCGGATCCTTTTGTCGGCTATCGGAGGCCAGCAGCGACCACCGATCGTATATCAGAACTCTATACGGAATTGGGCAGCAGTGGAGTATACGTATACGTTGCACGTTGTGTCGGTCCCCCTCCACACAAATTATTATCAAAGAAAACAAGGGCTGTGACGGTGCCGGTATACTGGTGCGAACCGCTGGTTATAGGTTGATATACGGTGATGGACAAAAAGTGATGTGATTTCTAAAAATTTGTGCTTAATATGATACTTTTATCTGATACCTTACGTATTAAAGCAATTTTCAAAGACTTTTCAATCAGATACTCGAATAATATTTTAAGATTTCTTAGTTTAAAAAAATTATATTAACCTGATATTTTTTTGGAAAATAATTAATAATCGTAGATCGTATGTTCTTAAATAACACAATCACAAACGATATAATCTGGAAACAAGCAGAAAGCTTCTTATTTTACAACATATTCAATATTGCTTTTCGTTTGAACCAAGTAAAATCTTGCACTTATTGCAAATTGACAGACTTAATTTATATTCCAAATTGGATTTTTTCATTGCATTTAGAACATTTTAATTGCAAGAACAACGATATAACGTTCAAAAATATTACATATCAATTATGTATATACATAATTAATTGTCGAATCTAAGAGTTGTTACATTAATTGTTCAAACTTAATTTATTGTGTTTCTTTTGCATTGAGAAATTCTCTCAAAGTGTTATAGTTAACAATTATCAACCTGGTAACATGTTCGAATGAAAATTATTACAGGAAAGTTTATATAGTTTAACCAATAGTTTAAAATGAATATTGCACTTTTTTATTTCTTTACCGATTATAAGTGCTGTCAAACTGGATACCGGACCGTTATTCAACCAAAATTGATTGAATATTTTAAAGCAGCAACTGTTACAAAATAATATGAATATTTTTCAGGAATATGCTTCAAGTTATTCCAGTCACTTTCATTATGAAATTAGATTCTTTAGGGTGAGGTGGCTAGATCGATCGTTAAGGAATATATGAAGTTTGCAATTTTATTTATTGTAAAAGTTGCGATAGTCCGAATGCGTACAAACATACACTTTCCTCAATAGGCTTTTAATGATATTTGAGGCACATGTACATAATTTGTATATTTCCCCACAGTAGGTATGAATATGTCCCTCAAACGTCATTAAAAACCAATTGAGGAAGATATATGTTTGTACGTATTCAGAACGTCGCAATTTTTAAAATAAATAAAATTGCAGCTTGCATAGTATGTTCCGCGACGTCGATCTAGTCAACTCACCCTTAAGAAATGTAAAATTTAAAACCGACTTAGTCTTTGCAAATCTTTGTTATGCGGTAACGCAACATTAACTATTTTTTACAAAAATATCTCAAAGAACAGCAGTTAACGGTGTTTAACACTGCACTTACATATCGAATTGTTGAGATATAAGGTACATTTATGTGTGAGTGAGAGAGTGAGAGAGAGAAAGTATGGACACAGCGCCATCACGTGGGACTTGAGGCGGGCGAGCGAGCCTGGCCTTACTTGATTGTCGCCTGCCGCCCGATACAGTCGAGTCGAGGACTGCGCGGAGTTTCATTATTAATAAAGATTCTTTTGTTAGTGTTAATTGTGAAGAGGATTTATTGTGCCTCCAACCTCTCCCTTTTCTCCCATTATTTTAACACGAATATAATAAAATCGATTGCTGCAACATACATTCATCACTACTGCATGTAAAGATGGAAAAGCTAGAATCAACAAATCATTTCGAGAGAAAAATTCTCCCAAAGTGTTATAGTTCAAAAGTATTAACTTTCAATTTAAGATGCAAAGAAAACACAATGAATTAAGGTGGAACTGTCAATTTAACAATTTTTAGACTCGACCATCGTCAGTCCGGAAACATGTTTGAATGAAAATTATTAATGGGAAATTTCTATAGATTACCGAGTGATTTAACATGATTATTGTATTTTTTATTTATTTGCCAATTATAAGTGCTATCGAAGTGGATATGGGACATGTATTGAAACAGAATTGGTTGAATATTTTAATGCAGCAACTTGTACAGAACAATCTGCATTTATATCAAATAAAATTCTTGATTAATAAGGAGATGCCTGCCAAGGATCAGGATGATATTTT
Organism: Megastigmus stigmatizans; assembly: GCA_900490015.1. Taxonomy (NCBI): domain Eukaryota; kingdom Metazoa; phylum Arthropoda; class Insecta; order Hymenoptera; family Megastigmidae; genus Megastigmus; species Megastigmus stigmatizans. Next base: position 5,284 of record UELV01165794.1, on the reverse strand, counting down.
TAAGGAATTGCTTCCAATCATACCATCCAGTTCAGTGAAATTAGAGTCCTATTTTAATTATAACAATTTCGAATGTTGTAAAGATAATTCATATGAATTATTATATATTATCCTACATTACAAGTGCAAGAATATGATCAAAGGTGTGGAGTACATTCTAAATTCAATATCGCAATATCCTTCGAATAACTCGCGACCAAAATGCTTGCTGATTCTCTTTGATGATAGTGATGAATGCGATTTCCATTTCGAAACTATACTTTGAAATGCGTGGTCCAAGAAGTTCCTAGATTTCACTATTTTAAAAAACGAGGAGAGCAGTGATAAATCTTTTCTGTACTATTTTAATCCATTTTACAGCGAGTTTAGGAAAAGCCAATTATCATCAGATACAGTAATCTTCCCAAGTAAACTCGGAAGTATTAATGGATATCCTTTTAAATTGCTTCTATTCCACCTTCCACCAGCTAGTCTTCTGACAAAAATAAAAAATAATATAACAGTGCAATTCTTGTATTATCCTATTACATCCATCGCAGCAAAATTCATGAATTTTTCGGTAACGTATGTTTTAGGAAAAGAAGGAACTGCAACTATAAACGACGTGATTACTGCCTCAATCGAGAAATTTCAAAAGGATTCAGTTAATGCACTGTCTTTACCAATGATAAGGATGCGTCCTTATGCAATAGCCGTGCCATTGGAGTATAGTCTAAAATCATATGTAGCTGTTGTCCCCATTATCCCTATTATCAAAATCAATGCTTCTTTCAATATAATTATTGTTTTGCACTTCTTGATTTTGATTATTATACTTATCACGTATGTAATACAACTGTTAAAAATCATAACTAAAGAATTGACAATATTGGACATCATTGGATTACTTTTTGGAATATCTATATTTCGTCATCCACGGAAATCTTCGGATAGAATATTTGTTATAAGTATTGGCGCTATAGTTTTTATATTTTCCACAATATTATTTTCAAATATTGTAAATTCCACCATAATATATGGGAATGTAAAATTTGATACTTTCAAAGAAATTGATGAGTTTGGGTTAATACGTTACATTAATGCCTTGCAATTAGATTTCATTTTTGGAAATAAGAGTGATGTACATATTCAAAATATAAGGAAGAAAGCAGTAATTGAAAATAATTTAACACGGTGCGCAGAAGTTCTAAAAAAGGATAAGAATATTATTTGTTTTATGCACATTCTACAGGTAATAATGCTAATAGAAAAGTCGGAGTATTCAAAGAACATGAAAATTGCAAAACCTACGTTTGCTGAAATGTCAGAAATTCTATTGTTTGAAGTAGCATCGCCTTACAAATATAAATTTCTTGAAATTTTTAGAAGACTATATGAATCAGGACTTTGGAAATGTGATAAGATTCTTTATAAGTATTCGATTTTTCCAAAGCATGAAAAAAGTGATGTAGTAGTGCAGAGTGTATCGGTTGTAAGCCTAGTTATCCTGCTTGGTATTACATATTCTTTCTCTTTTATTATTTTCTTATATGAATTATTATAAGAACATCTAAAACTTTACAAGAAAAAGTTATATGATACTTTTTTTATTTTAAACTTATAGAAAGATTGGTATTGGATTATAGCCGATAATTAAAGTGTGAAAGTATTTATATTATGAAATCGACAAAATGTAACTGTGTGAATTTGATTTAAAATAATCATATACATAAAAATATTATGCAAAGTGTTCAAAAAAATATGTAATAATATTTTAATTTTGCCTATTCAAGAAATTAAAATTAAACTATCTTAGTAAGTACTTCACGGGCTCTTCCCGAAATAATTCAAAGAAAGGAATTTTTAAACTTGTAAATAAATCGATCAATTCTAGAAATACAGAAGTGTGCGCACATAAGACTAGACTAGCATAAATATTCCATCCGAATATATTTTTGAATATATTTTGTTCTATGTTTATGAATTTGAAACCGATTTAGTCCTTGCAAATCTTTGTTATGCAGTAAAACAACATTAACTAGTTTTAAAAAGAATATCTCAAAGGACAACAGTTAACGGTATCTAACACTGTATTTACATATCCAAAATAGTACAATCGATTGTTCTAAAAAAATAATGCTTATGCATAACAAATGTAGAAGTCTTATTCTACTTCCTCATTAGGTAGAGGAATCTTTGTAATTTGTTTTCATAAAGCGTATTTCATATTTCAACTTTTCAAGTATGTCTGCATAAAAATTAGTTATTTTTCGTTCCCGTGTGTGTGTGTATGCACATACTTTGTAGGAACGACTCGATCAATTTTGATGTTTATGGCTCATTCTTTTTCTTTTCACATAAAGAATAATTTTTTTAGTGCAAGACTTTCTTTTGTTTTATGGTGCAAAGAGATTTCTGCAACTTACTTACTTTTTAGGTAAGTACGACCCATACATGAAAGTGCCTTATTACATATATCTTTGTCATTGCTAAAAGTTTCAAACTCTAAAAGTAATACATTTAGCATAAAACAAATTTATATCATGATAAAAATCAGTTCCAAACGTTCCTTATTTTTTTAAAGTAAGGACGTATAATATGTATGTTATCAATTTAACGATTTTCTCCGTTAATTTTTGATGGATCGAGCTGAAACTTTGGGGATCTCATTATGCTATATTCGATTAGAATCGCTCATTTCAGGCCATTATATCCATTTGTCCAAGGTTTCGAAACGACAGGTCTTTTGAAAATATGGAAAAATGGATTTTTAGGTATAACTTGAAAAAACTAAAAAAATATATATATCTTTTTCGTATCGAATGCTTTTCTGTAAGGTCTGTAACGTGCACACTTTTTACGTTATTTTCTCTCAAGGAGTTACTGGACTCGAGAAATTGCGTTTATTTCCCTCCCAAATACTTGTCGTCCTTTCGAGAATTACCAACGCATAGTGGTCGTTATTCTAGGTCGTTCGAGAGTTTGTTTTTCCCCAGCACAGAGCTAAATCAGATAGTGCATATTGACTACCCGATTCGCTCTGACACGTTTCGGTTATGAAACTACGAGGAGAATGTGCGCTGCGATTACTGCGAGATTACTCGTTGACCGCTGTCTCACACAAGCGGATATTGGCTTGAATGTTCTTGCAGCCAATAGATTAATTTTGGGCATTTTTTACTTTCTCCTTCTCCCATAATTGTATATGCGTATTGATATACAACTAGAAAGTGGGAAAAAGAGTTAATATAGTTCTTAGTACTCTCTCGTACGAGCTTGTACTCCCTAGGAGCGCGAAGGGGCTCAACCGAATACTCCAAACGACGAAATTTCCTTAAACTACTCTATAAGTCGCTACGCAATGGGTGAACATATAGAGTCGTTGGTTAGATATCACATGTAAAGGCAACAGGCAGAAAGAAAAACAAATGAATTTACATCAAAGTGAGCTATATTCTGATCGATTTTATCGCTACATTTAATCTAGTGGGCGAAAATTCTGTCTGGTGCTGCTTATTTGATGATTATACATATATATTGCTGTTGTTGGACGTCTCTCTCCCGTGGATTTCGTGGCGTCAGTCTTGATTTCTTGCAGGGCAAGTTTCCCGAATTTGGGTTCAATTTTTGTGTAATCGTACTTATATTATATTTCGCTATTGCAATCATTATTCAATTGCCTATTTTGTTTTGCTTTACTTACTGGCTTATGATTATTTACGTTTAATTCTTAATTTTATTTTGCTTTTGATGTCTTTCTGTTTATTATTGAGTTACTTATAATTTTATCGCTTCTTAATATCTACTTTATTTTAATTTGAATATAAATTAAAGTAACGGACATCAGAATTGCTTCCAAGGTCATCGATTTTCTTACATAACTTCGAAAAAATTGTTTTCGCATAAAATTCTAAAATGTAAAATAAAAAAGTTTCTTTCTGTTGAATAGTTTTTGCTGCACGGAAAGCTAGTCGGCATTCCGGTAGCTCCGACGGTCGGTTCTACCGTAACTCCGACGTTTCGGTATTCCCGGAGCTCGGAAGTAGTTCTAGCTGAACGCCGATTCGGCGTTAGCTGAATGCCGACTTGTCGGTGCTCGCGACATACCGATTCGGAGCTCCAGCAGCTCCGACATTTGGTAAACAAGAAAGCGCCTGTGGTGGGGAGAGCGGACAGCGCGTATATATAGGTATAATTGGATAGGACATGCGTATCATAACCTTCAAACCATTTTGTTTATTATATTCTATTTTATTTATTGTACAGGTAATATTAACATTTATTTAGTTTTAAATTAAAGAAAGCAATATAATCTAAATTTGTATTTAATCATTTATTAACATGTTTATTCAGCTAACGCATTTATTAACAAGTCGGCATTCAGCTAACGCCGAATCGGCGTTCAGCTAGAACCACTTCCGAGCTCCGGGAATACCGAAACGTCGGAGTTACGGTAGAACCGACCGTCGGAGCTACCGGAATGCCGACTAGCTTTCCGTGTGGGAGCTATTCGTGATTAATACTAATGTATGAACTTGAAATCATTTTAGTCCTTACAATTGTTCGTTAAGTAGCCAGTAAACATAGTATTAACTAGAATTAAAAAAAATTGGTTCGTAATTACACTACACTCATGTGCCAAATACAGTAAAATCGATTGTTGCAAACAATTTATTCAGTTGTGCTCCGTATATTCATCACTACATGTAATGATTTAAAATCTAGAAACATCAACGTCAATCTAGTAGTAAATTTTATAACATTAAATAAAGTAATAAACTTCAATTAAAGATGCGCAGAGCACAACGAATTGAATTTAAAAAATTATTTTAACTATTTTTAAAGGGCATCACTATAAGCACGATCAAATATTTTAATAAAAATTATTCATAGAAAGTTTGTAATAGATTGAAAAATTATCTAAAATGATTATTGCGATATTTATTTATTTGCCAATTATAAGTGCTATGGAACTGGATACGAGACACGTATTCAACCAAAATTGGCTAAATATTTTAAAGCAACAACTTTTACAGAATAACCTGGATTTATACAAAATAAAATTCTTGATTGATAAAGAGATGCCTGCCAATGATCAGGATGATATTTTTAAGGAATTGCTTCCAATCATACCATCCACTTCAGTGAAATTAGATGAGTCCTATTTTAGTAATAACAATTCCGAATGTTGTAAAGATAATTCATATGAATTATTATATATTTTCCTACATTACAAGTGCAAGAATGTGGTCGAAAGTATGGAATACATTCTTGATTCAATATCGCAACATCATTCCAATAACTC
>UELV01165793.1:1092-34524 GCA_900490015.1 Megastigmus stigmatizans | reverse complement strand
TCTATTATAGTTTAGAATATTATACATATCATTCTTACCAAAACAATGTATAATAAAAAATATTAATTTGTATTGTACGTGTATTATTAAGGTATTTAAACTTTTAATTATAGTTTCAAAATCACACGTAAAAAGTACTTGCTTATATTTATCAGTGTTGCTTTTCATTAAATGGCGATAGTCTGGTAACGGTCAGGCAATATTTTGGCGCCAATTAGAAAGTCAGGCTAAAATATGGTCCTGATTATCACCCCATTACATGCCAAGTCAGGGCCTGCTCAGGTAGCCTTATGAATTTTATCTTTATTGATAAGATTGTATATGCTACAAAGAAAATTTAATAAATTTTATAAAATCTACCCACAGGATATTTTACTCATGTTTATCCATATTTTAGTCATGAAAAAGATTTAAGATCTTCCAAGATATAAATACATTTAAATAATATGTATTTTGATTTTATCATATACATTAAATGCCGTGGTCATTTGCACGAAAAATTTGAAGAAGCCTATGAAATGGCAGCAGTATTCATTACAAATAACATTTTTTATATTATACATTCAAAAAATATAAGCTCAAAGTGAGGCTTTTGGTGACACTCTACTCCACTAACGGTTCGAATATTACCTATAGAAATATAATACAAACATTGCAGAAATATAATATAAACATTGCGGAATTTCCACCTTACGAATAGCGTAGTCATAGTTTTTCAATGTACTGAACTTTATATTATAAACTACAAGTGTCTTCCGCTATATACAATTTTTCGACAATATTATAAGATGTTCTGAATAACTTTCGCTTATAAAGATTTTCCAAGAATTGTATTTAACAAAAACATGCTTAGATATTGTAATTCTGAAATGACCCTGTTAGAAAATTAACGAGTCCAAGTGGTTGGTGTACCAGATTGATTTTGAAATGAGCATATTTTTTAGGAACAAGAATTTTTGAAGGTGTCATTTAAATATTTACTTGTTACTTTACCAGGTGATAGATAATTCATAGACGAAGTGATTTACTTCTTGGTCAGTAAAATTTAGGGTGGGAAATTTAAAATTTTAATTTATTTTAGTACCCTCTTAATGTTAAACTACAAAAATCTCGATAACATAGAAGGATTGAGTTAGTGATTGCCTAATAGTACATTATGACACTGGTGTGGAAGGTGATTATTTACCGAATGAGACTTTTTCGCACGAGCGAAGCAAGTCGAATGCGGTAAATAATCACCTTACACACTAGTGTCATACAGCACTTTATCACACGAGACCAGAAAAAAAAACAGCGAAGGTGGGGTTTTTAGGTTAGAGCGCGATAAATATTTTGTGACTGTTACTTATGCATGCTTAAATTTTATAAGAAGATTTCTAACAGTCAGTATGAATAATATAAATATTACTGTGTAAGGAATATAGCGAGCAGTACGTTTGATTGGCTAGTATAATTTAGATTATTGCAATACAGAAAATATAACGGGTAGAACTTAAAGAAAAGTTATGAATATTGCTTTTATAATATAGTACTTAAGGCACTATAATATCTTTTTAACCATTAATTTAATTTTTCATTCAATAGATAACCAACTAGTACTCATGCTACAGATAACCAAAACGAAGTTTAACATAAAATTTAAGAATGATAAATTATTTTGTTTTGCTATTGTTGTAACCGTAAAGAATGCCACCAATTAAGAAACCCACCGAATTTACAACGACAACAAGTAAATCGATTGAAAAGAAATTGTTTTAATATGGCTTAGAATGTTTTAATACAAACACTAAAACAGAAATATTTTTTGAACGAATCATTGAATTTTAATCTGTAATAAATTCATCCAATGGATAACCCAGACGAAGTTCTATACAAATTTTCAGAACTATAAAATAATTTTTATTACAGTTATTGAAATCGTAAAAAATAGCTAAATATAAACAATAAAAATATTATGTTTTAAAATTTTGACAGAGATTTTTGTCGCCAAAGGTTTCAAAGACAGGAGTCTCCGGGAATTCTGAATATAATTTTATGAAATAAGTAGAATTTATTGATCGTCATAGAACGCAATAAAATTTATACTCATAATTACTATTATAAGGTGCACTGTATAAGACATATACAGTTGCTTAATATCTTACATATAGAGTAAAAGGAGAAGAATATCCTAGTAAAATGAAAGATCATACGAAAATTACAGAAGATTAATTTTAAAGTTAAATTAAATATAATAATTGTATATAAATTAGAAATGAAATATGCGTTTCGCCCCGGGTTACTTGTTAGACTCATCAATAAGATCACAAATACCCTATCTTAGATGCAAATGATATGTTGGTTTTGTGCTCTCTATATAGTGTAAAATGATAAATTTAATAGTGGAGCCGAAAAATCGGCTTTCATCTAGTAGGGGTAGTCCGAAGCCTATTCCAAAAGGAAGGAAGCAATTGCGACCAGTCAATATACGCCAAGGAGCTGCAGTGGAATGTGGGCTAATTAACATCTATAACGAGAAAAGCGTAAAAAGAGTTTAAACGGCCGTAATAATGCCGAAACGAAATCCCAGTCGGACAATATCAGCAGCGCATAAAAGGCGAAACATAAGTCCTCATCTACCGTCCAACGAACCTCCAATGTCCTATATTTCAAACATAACATCCCTTTCAGAAAGTCGCCAAAACATAATAAGTCTGCGAGCAAACAGCAGTAACAGCAACAGCAACACGTCACACGCTCATAGCCACTTCGCGAAGCTAAATCAATCTCCGCAACGCAATGGCTTTAAAGCAGCTCGAAGCCGCAAAATGTGCAGGATCCGAGTCCCTTCCGATACATATAGCTCGCAGAGCTGCTAGCGAGGTAAAGGGTGGGTGGGGGAGAACGCGGCAGTATAGGTGGGTGAGAGGAGCAGCAGCAGTAGCAGCCGCGAGTCGCGCAAGTTCAGGGTTGAGAGAGAGAGAGAGAGAGAGAGAGAGAGAGAGAGAGTGAGCGGCGCGTGGAGAGGGTGTTCGCGCTCTGTCTCTCTCTAGAGCTGGAAGCCGGAATCGCTCAGATGGTTTCAACAAGTTGTATACAGAAATAATCTGACCCAGATCCCCCGACGAGGAAGGTCTAAGTGAGGTCTGACACTCTGCGGGCTCTGCGCGCGCGCCCCGAAATGAAACTGGGATCGAGAGCCAAGTGCACGGGACGAGAACGAGCCGGGAGGGATGGGGAAAAATGGAGTGGGCTGCGGAGAAAGAGAAAGAGAGAGAGAGAGAGAGGGGGAGTGAGAAAGAAGGTGCTGCTGGTGCTGCTATATGCTGGCGATGGAAGAGAGCTGCGAGCCCAAGGAGGTCCGCAGAGTTTGCTGCCTCCACGGAAGCAGACAAACAAAATATAACAGCTCGCTCGCGCGCGCGCGCACCCGCCGACAACTTGCCGTTGCAGCTCAGAGGAGTAAGAGAGACGGAGGAACGAAGGAGAACGATCCCGAAGGCTTTCTTTCTCTCCTTCGCTCTCTTTCGATCTGTTTTACCTTTTCTCCGCGGGGCTCAAGATCCCCTCTTATATACATATAAAAGAGAGAGAAAGAGAGAGAAAGAGAGAGAGAGAAAGAGAGAGAGAGAGAGCCAGAGAAAAGACGACGAGCGAAGACGTTGCCTCCGAGGAAAGTGTGAGGAGGAAAGAGGAGGGTGCAGCAACAGCAGCAGCAGAAGCAGCAGAAGCAGCAGAAGCAGCAGCAGCTCCTCTCGGGGCATGAATGAATTACGGAAGACCCTGTTCATTCATTCGCTCTTTAACGGCCTAGAAACCCACAAAAAGCAACGTATCTCTCTTTATCTCTCTCTCTCTCTACATTTTGCTTTCGCTTTCTCCGAAGCTTGACTTTGCGAATATAACGTGTGTATACATATATATATAGAGAGAGAGAATTACAGTTTGCCAGGCCGACCGGTAGTGCAGGCTTCACTCGCTCCTGGGCTTATCCCCGTGAGAGTATATGCGAATATGTCATTTGTCATGTGTACGTATATGTATGTATATATATATAGGCACACCGAGGATTTTATACCGCACCGAGTCGCTGCGCCGAGCGCCCGAGCTATAAGGCGGCCTTGAACTTCACCGTGAAACCGTGTCTGCGTCTGCCGCGCGCGGCGGCAGTAACTTTTATGAAGCTAAGCTCCTTTCCGACGCGAAACGTGACTTTGATGTTGGTTTTGCAAGAGGTGTTTCCGGATCTATACGACTCTCCGAGATGTTATTCAATTAGCGCGCTTAAGTACACTCGTGCGGTGAAAGTTTTCTCTGTTTCTGAAGACGTGGATTTCTATTGCTGTTTGCAACTAATGGAAAATTAGAAATTCAGTGACGATTAGCCATATAACTTTGCAGTATATTGATGGCAAACGTTGTACTGCGTACAGTCTATGGATACTCGAGGACCGTATCAAGATAGCGAGAACGATATGAAGATCAATGATTCTTACTTTAGGAGATGACCAACCCTCCGGATCACAGATGTGACTTAAACCCTGGAATATATGTTTCGACACCAAATGTGTACATAAAAACAGTCAAAGGAGTTCATCCTAAAACTCAAATTTATCGAACTTATGACCACTATAGTGTTGTATTGAGAAAATTGTACTTATAAAAGCAATACTCATATTATTATTTATAATTCAGCTTGGAAATGCTTTAAAATAAAAATGTTTTAATTGAAGACTTATATTGGGTACAAAAATATAAACTATCCGCATAGTTGTAGAAGATTAAAAATGGAAACAAATTAACCCACAAATTGCTTATCCATTTCATTTTCGCTTTTTGGATTAATTTTTCTCCCATTTTCTTCAAAGTTTTACAACTTTACGGCAAATCCATATTTGAATACACAACGCGCATTAAATTAAAGTTGTTTCTTTCTATTCTCCATTCATCGTCTTGCAAAATTATTTTTAAACTTTTCCGAGCAATATTAAAAACGATAATATATATATATATAATTTTATCCAATTTTCTTAAACTAATACTAAAATGATTTAAAACCTCGATAAATTTATGTGCTCAACGAGTTAACTGCTTTCGCTTTTTCCATAGTTTCGTTTCAAAAAAATGTATCCTAGAGTTTTAGTCAAATTTGTGATCTGGAGGACTATGATCATTTCCTAGTTAGTCTAAATTTAAAGCATTAACTACTTAAGTATATCACAGACTTGTTGTGTTTAATTATTTTTACAAATATGTGACTTTATACAGGATGTTGTACATACTTTTTTAATTACATTATGCAACTGATAACGTAAAGAATAAAACAACAAAACATGTCTTTGATTTAATGTTCGGTATTGATCGCAAAACAGTCTCTTATTTTGGATACTCACTTAAGATCTCCGACGAGGCTGAAAAGACTGATTGCAAGAAACTATGTTTCGACGTATAGGTATACACTCGAGAGTGAGAGTGATATGCCAAAGGATCGACGACTCATTCAGCCCAGAATCGTATATAGTGCCCGTCTGAGCCGTTGACCCAGGTCTGTTACAATCATACGAAACACGATTAATTTTTCGAATCTTAACAACCGATACCCTTTTTTCTCATCCTGACCTTCGTCCGCTTGGTTAATCTCCGCTTCGTTTTTTTTTATTGCACTATTGTCGAAAAGTATTTTTGATTGTAAATTTGTGCCGACCTTCAAACTCCTTTGTCGCGAAAAGAATCGATCGAGTGTCTGCAAGTCTTAATGACAACAATGACTTTCGATATACGTATTAATAGGTACCATTGAAATTTATGACATGAATAGTGCGTTTATTTGATCTGTAATATGATCTTGCACTTGTACGGATGTGTTTTGTATTTGCTTACGTAATACTTATGGCCACAAAAGTAAGTGCATGTTTCCGTCATTATATTTACATGTTTACTTTAATATTAATGCGGATTTGGTCTTCCATCAAAGATTTATAGTAATCTAGAACTTCAATAATTAAATACAAATATTAAATTGTATTATAAACATTTAAGAGATGATTAAAATGTGTAATATTTTTCATTACGACAGTAGTATCAAGAAACCTGCAACAAATCAGAAATACCTTTAAAAATGGTTTATGGCAAAACTTAATAATATTTGTTACACCATTGTATGTTCTGAGTAAGTAAAATGTGTATTGTCCGTGTGTAAAGTGCTACACTTTTGCGCTACAAGTAAATATGGTTGTCTATACTTTTTATTAGAGAAAATTGTATATATTACAGTCGAAAAAAGTTTTATAAAAAATCTCGTGACAGGTACAATGTTATTCAGATTTTATAATTATAAAATAGCTGATAGCGACGGACAAGATCAAATGGAGTAGGAATTAAAAACTGGATACAATTTATAAACCCAATTTTATCCGGTTCTTGACTCTGATTCCATGCGATCTTGTCCGATACTATCAGAAATTTTATAACCAAAGCAGTCTCTTCAAAATTATATATTCCGACTTATTCATTTTGTATAAGGAGAAATCCAGTGTTTTTGGGTTAAAACATAAACTTATAAAATCTATACACTATTTAATTAACAAAAAAAATAAAAAATAAATTTCTGTATCTGACGGAAAGCTTAGACAAGACGATATACTCGGTATATATCTACTTCTATAGTAATTTATATGGCGACGAAATTTAATTATCGGCTTTTACAGATAAAAAAAACAATTACGCTCTTCGATAGATTAATATTAAAATTTATTGTGTAACCAAAGCCGGAAAACATTCTTCAATTTTAAACTTTATATCCCTATTGAAAAATCTCACCTGAATCCCATGCCAAAATTTCATGTAATGATTTTTTTTTAATTTGCATGTTTTAAACCATTCTTATTCGATTAATGACTACTTATGAAAAGTTCGTACTTTTAAAAACGCAATTGAAATTTCAAAAGTCAAAATTTTGCAAAAACACTCCAAGTTCGATTTTTTTTTTAAATAGTCACCAATTGACTAAGAGTAGTTTAAAACATACAAAATAACAAAAAAATCACTACATGAGATTTTGGCATGAGATTTCAGGTGAGATTTCTCAGTCGGCATCTCAGTAGACACGACAATACGTACACAAAAAATATGATTTGCCAAATCAAAACATTCGGTAGTATCGTCGAAAGATATAATTATACATGATGTTCGTTACGCATGTAATACAATACAATACATAATACGCAATAGTTTTTTTTATACCCCATGCTGAATAAAAGATAGATATGCTTGATATGCTTGATATGATTTTTATTAACAAATTTTATTTATTTTTTTTTGTTAATTACATTCCAATGTTTTATTTATAAACAAATTTAAGGCACCTTGATGATTTTTCGACAGACACAATAATAATGGTTCTGCAAATGAAAGCCTATTAATTTCGAGTCACATGTTGCACAGCTCGAGCAATCATTAATCAATAAAATATTCGCTCTATGGAGCTGTAAGCGATGTGATTGCAGCGTTAAGAGCCCCATAATAACAAAATAGCTTTAACAATTTTCTGCGCGAAAGATAATAAGTTTAACAACTGCTCTCGGATACTCCAAACTTAAAATCCAATATGTATTATTAAAAACATATAAAACGCCGAGAACTATGATAAAGAAGTACTTCATCATGCCTCGGCAGCAGTTCAACTCCGGGGCCAAAATTGCAGCCTGTCACTTGAATCGCACATCGCCGCAATAGGCGAAATTCTAATTCCGCGAAAGCCTCGAAATGAAAAAACAACGAGCTGAGAGAGAGAAAGAGAGAGAAGCAAAAAGAAGAGAAAGGAGAGCCGAAAAAAAATAGCAAGAGGAAGTTTTTCTGGCCTCTCTGGGCTCTGCACGTATGCGTTCGTCGTCTAAAATTGGCGCGCCAAAGGCGGAAGACCTTAAGCTTCTCGTGTGTATAGTCTGACCTCTCACTCTCTCTCTCTCTCTCTCTCTCTCTCTCTCTCTCTCTCTCTCTCTCTCTCTTCTCTCGCTCTCGCTCTCTTATTCTCTCCTTTAAAAGTTGTACGCGGCGTTGATCCCCCGCGGGTCGTGTCGGCGGAACTTAATGGATATACGGAGGAGTAGAATGAAAATAAAAGAAAGAAAAAAGAACAGCGACCGGCTGAAGGAGGGGAAGCTAGCAGCTAAAACGGCGCGCGGCGCGTTATAGAGAAAGGAAGCCGTTTAGTTGCGAGACGGAGTTTTTGCGCGTCTGCACGGATGCGTTCATGCGTCGCGGTGCGGCGCGGTGGCGCGCGGCTTTAAAGAAATGCCAATGTTGTATATAGAGAGCAAAAGTGACCCACTTATGGGGAGGGGAGGACGCGTCTATGCGTGTGCGCCTCTCGGCTTCGGCCTCTGACGTTTGAAAAAAGTCATTAAGGCACTTTCGTAAAATATTAATTGCTTTCGCCAGTTGTGTTTTTTCGTGAAAACAAAAAGGAGCGCTTTTTACGATGGCGCATGGGTTACATTTACTGTGGCGGTGACTTTCTGCGTTCTACGAAATATACATAAAATCTAATAAAGCATTGAATATATACTGATTCTCTGACATTTTGTTTTTGTTTACTTGTAAACTTAATTTTGTAGCATTAGATTTAAGTACCTGGTAACGGTATAGAGAAATAAAGTGAGTCGCGGTTACATTACTTTCAGCCGTACGCAAATTATATGTATTGTTGAAATCATTGAAGACATATTAAAGAAAATTCTGAAAAATATTTAATTGTTTGTAAAATTAATTTTAAAGCAGAGTATTAAAAATAGCTTGATAATTCCAATAATGAAAATGTATAAACCATATAATCTACCAAGGAAGTCATATGATTGTAATATAAGCTTTAAATTGAACGGGCAATTATTGTTTTGTATAATATAATTTAACTACACAGTGACGCATTTGTAATACATTACTTCTGCCTTTATTTTAAAACATTAATTTTGCTAATCACAATGAGAAAAAGGTGTGAAATCAAAATTGCGAACGGAAGAAGCTTTTACAATTGGCCTTGAATTCAAGGCTATCGGAGAGTGATTAATAACTTGCATCGTGCGATCATTCCCGATGAATACTTCGTCATTATTTTTCGACTGTTCTTATTTGAAGGATGCAAAACATGGAATGCATCTGTTATGCGCAAAGTCATTAATTAATCATTGATTTTTATAAGAGAAATAAAATTTTACATTTTTATCTTGCAGTATTAGAGTATTATACTTGTCTGCATTAATAATGAACGAAAATCAAATTAAATTTTGATTTGATTCTTAACGTGATAATTCAAAATAAGCTATAAATTATAAATATTTTTACATTTATTCATTTGTAAAAATCTTTCATGCACGAAAAGAACATTTCGGACATGTTATTTGTTAATGTGTGTTTTTTATGATATCGTAGGAGTAATTGAAATTATTTTTAATGTGACAGGGGCTTATAGGTAAAACTAAAAAATAATATTAAGAATTATGGAGAATAATATGAATTAATTGTATTTAATATTTGTCGATCAATTCAGGTACACAAAAAAAACATTTTCACGTTATCAAAAGATTCGCATTACATTTATTAAATTACATTTTACAACTTACATTTTGTACATAATAAGGTGCGGGTGCAATTACTATCAATACAGGTATACTAATAGTTAACATACCATATTAATATTAAAGAACTACTCTTTCAAATATCGATATTTTAACTACAAGCGTACCTACATTTGAAGGTAATATATCTACTTCTGTTTGCCACATAAATACGTATATTGTTATACATTCTTCTCATATACATACATACATTCTTCTTTCAGTTTTATTTCTATAATTTAATCGGATAAACTATTTTAATTTACATCTCCAACCCATTATTATTGTCTACTGCTTCGTGTATTTCTACTTCATCGTTAACATATAATTCAGATTTAATCCAATTTGTCGTACTTCCTTCATAAGAAGTCAACGAATTTGAAGACTCCAATTTAAAAATATTTTTATTCTCTTCTACTTTCCAGGATAAATCTAATGCATCCGGATTATTTCTATAATAAACATATCTCAGTTGTCGGACTGTATCGAGATAAATTCTTTTGTTTTTCAAGAATTGACATTTACGTTGATATATCATGCCCTTGTCCTTTTCTCTTAGTAATCTTTTCTTAGCAGTACAAACTTTTTGCCTTAACAAATCGAGCTTCTCGATCCACCAAGGGTATTCGCTACTTTCCATTGTGAATTTCGGTTCCACCTTTTCCACATTTTCTTCGTCACATGGGCTAAATATTCTAGTAATTGCTTCAAAATCAATGCTCAACTCGATTCCGATAGTCCTATGTTCACACGACGTCCAATCATCCATAGCTTGCCATTCGACAATTTGACCAATGACATTATTCGTCATGAGCGTCAAATCAGTAAAATCCCCTTTTTCGGACTTTATGCGAAGGGGATCCTTTTGGTTCGCAACACAAAGATTGTTGGCGAGTATGAAATCTTCTAACTTTTCTCCGCGAGGATCCGTTTTGTCAGAATTACTCCACCATACCGATTTTGCATTCGCATCCATGCAGATGACCACCTGTTTACCCTCGAGAAAACGCAGCAGCTCTTGAAGCTGCTCCAAGGTATCATCTATACTTTCTGAAACTGGGCAATACCAGCTGGCCAGAATAATTTCACCGTAATCAGAGATACTAATCTCTATACACACACAACGTTCGTTGCACACTTTTGTAACTGGGGATAGTTCGATATGCGGATTAAAAATTGCAATTGCTGACAAAGCGACTTGTCCTGGGTCGGCACCAGTAACCACTCTGATTCGTGACTTGAATCCATCGAAATTTCCTTCTGGATTAAAGGGTTCGTGTACTAAAACAATGTCGACGTTCTCTTGCATTGCGAGAATATGAATTTCTTCTGTCACTCTTACGGATGCACCCACATTTTGCTGCAACATTCGAAGTACGCGAGCCATTTTGTTTGATGCGATGCAATGTAGTGATTAAAAACAACACGAACAGATAATAAACTCCTATGTATCACTTGCACTTTTTAACGTATACTGCATTTGATCAATTCTTAGGTTCCGTTCCGTCACAACCACTCAAGTTCGAATGCAAGTTATACCAGTTTTAGCTCATAAGATTGCTGTCGAGGACAAGAATTACCTACAGCTTCAACTTTATATTTACTCCAACCCTACCTTCAGCGATATATGTGTACGTTTAAAATACCTACTCTTAACATAACAATAGATTTACAGGGCTATCTAATAAAACGTTTCAAACAAGGGATTAAGAGGTGCCCATTTCGATAGGTAGATTGACCGAATGAGGCGCTGTTGAATTCAAACCATCATTTATTTTTGTCCCAGACCTGAACAGAATTAACTGTATATGAGACCTACGTTGGCTTGGCCAGCGCTGCGACAAGTTTGTTCCAAAGGATTCGACGCCCAAGCCTCAGTCAATCGACACAAGCGGTTTTGACTGTACTTCTAGCAGATTGTAAACAACTTCAATCTAAATCATATGATTGTATGAATCATACTCGTCCCGTTGACAAGGCAGGCAACGTTTATTATAATTGACAGAGTAGCGACGCGCACTATTTTGAATACGATATACGTTAATATAAACGTAAACTAGTAAATGATTGTTGTTTAAATTTATTTTTTCTATACGTGCTTAGTTATAATTATTAAAATGATAATCTTTTTAAATAAACGATGCTAAATAGAAAAATTTGGTTTCACGAATGCTATATATTCTTGCAACATTTACGATATGTGATAGATACTTGAAAGCCCTGCCAGCTAAATCTTTTGTTTACAGAATGATTTTTAGTCTCTCAAAATATAAATATATTTTATTTTGCATAGAAAATATAATAGCGTGACTTATATAAGGGCAAATCTCAGAAACTTTTGATTTTTGATGAAAGAAAAGGTTTGCAAAATCTTTGAGCACACTACTCAAATTTATTGTATGTACTATCATTACTTCGACAATAAGTGCAGAAGCCACGAAATTAATTTTTAAAAAGTGCTGAACATCTTGTAAGCATTATTATAATAAAGTTTTTTTCTCGAAATTAACCATTTTAGATCTGATTTTTTTGTTATGAAAAATATAACTTACATTGTATCGATAATTCATTCATTTACATAATTTAAATACAATCAATTAAAAATAATACTCATTTCACGTTAGAAGCATTTTCAGGCAGTTGATGATAGAACAGTAGGTAAATCGCGAACGAAACTCTCTCGCTATGCGAGTGTTATGTTTATTTTTATTTGGCATTATTCCCGGTAATATACATATACAATATTATGATAGGTTTAAACATGCTAGAAACAAAATTTTAATTTAACAACTTAATGTCAACTTCAGAATATTATTTGTTATAAGTTAGAAAAAATTTTAACAATTTTTGTTTTAATCAGTCAGGTGGCCACATAAAACGTTTTATATTTTGTTTTTAGTTTCGCTTAGCTATGTACAAATCAAATCATATTTTGCACAGACTTGTATAATACGATTTGATTGAGGTTGAATAAAAAAATTGCTATTATTCGCTAGAATTGTTATAAGTCTTAAAAAGTAGTGACATATTTTCTGTAGCACACCACTATATTACTAAAAGGAGCACATACTTTTGAGACGGTGGATTCCATTCACATAGTACCCATTTACCATTCATAAAATTTTTGAAGGTCTAAGATTAATGTTGAAAAAGTTACAGCCTTAAGTTTAAAAACAAAATCGTGAGTGACAAATTTCATTTTATATAAACGTATATTTTTGGGTTTTTTAATTCCATTTATCTATAATAAAATATATTCAATATTACATGTAAGGGTTGAATCTGTTAATCTGTTCATGTTTTACTAGAAAATCGTTTTATGTAAGGAAAATATATCATTATTTCGTAATTTTTCCCTTTTACGATTTTATTCTTTAAATACTTATAACTTTTTTATTTTTTCTGCTTGAAAATTTGTTTATAGGTTCGCTATAATCTATACTTTAAGAATATATAATAGATTATATAATAAAAAAAATTAACTTTTTCATAATTTTTAGATACTTTATCACGTTAAGCGGCACTCTCTAACTGATGCTAATAATATTCTCAACAATTTAAAAAAAATCTCATAAGTATTGTTAAGAATATACAATAGTTATAACCTAAGGAAAGAAATATTTAAGAATATCCTACATGTATTATATCCTCAATAGATGATACATCGCCAATATAAAATAGACTATATATTATAAAATTAAAAGAATGATGTTTTAAATATAATTTATTTAGATAAACAAATGTGCAGAATAAGCTCTGTACCTCAATTATCGAATCATAATGGACAGTAAATGGTAATGAACTTTGTCTATCTTAAAATGCCATCATTTCCTTACAAATTATAATATGCAATGGCAAAAAATGTAATAATGCCGTATATTCATAAATAACGTCTGATCTATCATTATTATACTTATACCCCTACTATTATTTCAAGACGATGATCAAACCGCCGAGCCTAATTGATCATTAAATGACTGTGCCCGGAAAATAGAGAAAAAAGCTCACGGCACAAAAATGAAAGAGGAAAAAAAGCTTGCAGTGGAGAATAATAAAGCAGGCGAGTTCGATGGTAGTATATACATGTATAGAGAGAGGGAGCGAGAGAGTGAGCGAATTCGCGCACGCCGGTTGTTTGGAGAAAATGTTTATTTTTCGCTGATTCTGCCGGGGTAATCACGTCGTTGATCGACTTGATGAGGCGAATCGAGCCGAGCGTCGACAAGATGTACTCTCTCGCGGAGCGCTCATTGTTTCTTAGTGATTTTCTGAATTGCGCGACCAAGAGGGAGGGAGGATAGCATGCAGGAGGAGGACGAGAGAGACGAGAGAGAGAGAGAGAGAGAGAGAGAGAGAGAGAGAGAGAGAGGATAGCTCTTCTGATGTGTCTTCGTGACGTAAATAAGGTAATGGACTCTCCTTATCCTCCTCCTCCTCCCCCTCCTCCTCCACCTCCTCCTCTTCCTCCTCCTCCTCCTCCTCCCTCTCATCCTCCACCTACTACGTTGCAGTTACCCACGATGTAGACATAATGACGGCGTTCTTAGGGTTATGGGGGCTGTGTGCGCGAGCGCGAGCCTTTCAGAGCGAAAGAGAGAGAGAGAGAGAGCGAAAGAGAGTCCGATCATGCATGTCTCGCGCATAACCCCGCGGCGCAATTCGCTTGCAAATCACATTTGCGAATTCGCGCGAAATTATAAGGACTGCCTGAAATCATCGTGTGTTTATCATACGTATATGCACGAGAGAGAGAGAAAGCGCACATACGGCATTTCGGGATGTTTATCGTAGATTGAAGTCATCACTGGGCTACGTATGTATACGTATAAAAGACATGAGAATCCGGCCTTTTCTCACTAGGAGATGAATTTTTGAGCTTTTGTACAGGCTTGATTGTATACATTCATGGCGGGAAAGCGTAGCTGCAATTTTCGTCGAAAGTTTGCTTTTAAACTGTTTAATAAAAATGTAATGTCCTATTTTTATATCGCGCTAGGATAGAAGATCGTATGTAATTATTTTATACACAGATAAGTTTATTTATCTACCGGTTTGTGCATTTAAAAAAGTTTATCCCAGGCTAAAGTGATTAGTAAAATCAATGTATGTATCGCTATGTTACCAAGTTATTGACAATATATACCGAAGGAAATATTACCAAAATATTGGTGATATTTTGAAGTTCAAAACGACTGCGTTAAATTTTATTTTTATCGTACAATATCAACGTTATTGAATGCTGATATATTGTTCTATATACCAATTGGTAATACTTCCTCCAATATATTGTCAAAATAAATTGTTTTGATTTCAACTAAATTGACAATGTTTTGGCAATAGTTCCTCCAATGTATTGTCGATATGTTGCTGCAGCGTCTAAGCGAAATTTATATAAACATTGCCAATATTTCGGTAATAGCGTTGCGATGTATTGGCAATATGTCGTTTATTCTTTCTGCAGTATATTGGAGGTACTAAACGGTTTTTCGTGAGATTTCACCGTTTGGCCGCTGTACACAGCCTGAAGAGGGAAGTGTAGATACTTTCGAAAGATCGCAGAATAAAAGTTTTGTAAAATCAAAATTTGTTCTTTGTGATCAATTGAGTCTGTCCACCCTTTTTTGAAATTTCTATGAACGATCGAGTCTTTCAACAATTTTTTCATGAAAAGAGTTCAAAATGTTCATACATATTTGATGTTACGAGATAATATTCAATTGTCATTTAAAATTGTTAGTTAAATTTATTGCACATTTATGATAACTTTCCTACTGACATTATTGTTAGAATATATATAGATACATTTAAATTGTATGATCGCTAAACTCAGTAATAGTATAAGTTGACCACACACACAAGTATTTCTTTCTGTTCTTTGTGCGTGTGTATATCACGTGATGTAAGCGAGATATGATAAAGTTTAGAGTTTAGAGTTTAAGGTAAATGACGCACACATGAAGCATAAGAGTAAGATGTATTAAATTTAGCTCCTTATAATAAATGATTATTATACAAGACTTCTAATTTTATCAATTATTAATATATTAATATAAATATTTTCAATAAATGAAATCTTCTTAAAAATATAGTGTTTTGTGTAGATAACTTTCCTGACAACACATTATTTTTGTAATTTTTGTGTTAAATTCATATTAACAAAGCTAATTCGTTCTACATAAAATATCTTGTCTTAAAATTGAACAGATTTTCAACTGCTAACGTTTTAAAAGTGTGCACAACAATAGCTGAAACATAGTATTTATATGCAGATATCAAAATGTGTACATTAATAATTTCCTAACATAATAATGTCTAATGTATTATATAAATGACATATGGTAAGATAAGTGATTAATGAGGCTCATAATATAGCCCATGAATCTTGAAAATACAATGTATAATTATTTTGATATATTGCTGCAACAAACAACTTTGCTGCTTCTACTGCCTAAATTAATATTTTATTTATTCAACTTCAATCAATTCGAAAATATCTCATCTAAGACTTGGCTGAAGTCGATTAAGATATATTGGAGATTTATAACGTACACTGTATCATATGTTATATAACTGCAAGTATGTTTATAATTTTCAATTTACATACGTACATACATTCTCTATTTCTGAATATTTTAATAAGGATTCATCTAAGTAACGAATTCACAAAGAGAATCAGAGTTCAGTTTACAGCATAAACTACTGTTTGCTGATCTTTTTTTTAATTAATTTAAAATGTTCACTATAATGGATATTTTCTATATATAGGTTCCTGAGGAATACAAATTTGCAATTTAATGGCTAATAATACAAAAAGGATATTGTGTGCTGCACGGAGCAGATTATCAAGCTTCAGTCCGACCGAGACAACTCATTCCCCAAGCCCTATCTCAAGTCTACGATGAGAAATTCTCTATTATAAATTCGACGAGACAAAACTGTTATCTAGGCAAAACAATCTTAACCCGCATGCACATTAACCTTTTTTTCACAATCGCCATCATAAGCGCGCACGAGAGCTCAAGACTTAATTATCAAGTCGAGAGACAATAGTCATTATTTGGCATATTAATCATCTTAAGCGCTAGAGTCGTTTAACAATGAGCCGCGGGGAGAGAGAGAGAGAGAGAGAGAGAGCAGAAAAACAAAAAGTAAAAAGAAAAAAAAACCTGCAGCAGAAGCAGCTCACGAGTGAATGGACCGGCGCGCGCTGCAGGTCGTCGACAAAGTGGCAGATTACTCGGCTTTTGCGGAAAGCGAAACCGGTGCCAAGTGTCTCATCAGTCAAAGCGCGTCGGCGGCCGAGTCCCGCGCCACCTCCTCGATCTCCAGCTCGTGTGTGTACGAGTGTGTTTGGGTGTGTGTGTGTGTGTGTATGTGTGTGTGCCGTGACCGCAGGAAGAAGAATGACGTTCCCAGCAGCTCTCTCCGAAAGACCGTGCGCTGCAGCAGCGCGCGAGAGAGAAGACAGCGAAATATAATATCTCGCCGGGCTCACGAATCTAACGAGTCCGAGCGGCGGGAAAGAAAAATTGCAGGAGGCCGGGCCAACGGTCTATAGGTATACATGGCCTGGACCATGTGGATGGCGGCGTCGGCGGCGGTGGGCGAGAGATGCAAAAGAATTAAACATCGCGGAGAACTCCATTTTCTGGCCTCGCAACTTTCGGAACCGAGATGAGCCGCCACTGGCGCGAGCTGCAGCGCCGAGAGTATATAGAAAGGAGAGAAGAGGAGAGCTGCCGCGGGATGAGCTCGAGGGCGGATAGTAAAAGTGAAAGAGCGAGAGAACGGGTGGATATATAGAAAGAGAGAGTGAACGAGCGAGTGAACGACGAGGGGGAAAAGGAACGGAGAGAGAGAGAGAAAAAAAACAAAGCCGAAAGTGAGATGGAGAGAGAGGATAGAGGTAAAGGTGAGCGAGCGAGAAAGAGAGAGAAGAGTATAGAAGGAGAGATAATGACGACGGTCGGCGCCTCTCCGATCATTCTTCAGTCTAGCGCAACGACTCGTATTTTTTGCCGAGCGAGAAGACGTTAAAATTGCTTTAATGGCCGTCAGGGAGAGCGAGAGAGAGCGAGAGAGAGAGGAGATCGAATGGAGGCTTCCTAAGAGTGAGAGAGAGAAGGATGCAGCTACTTTGGAACCAGGTACTGTACACAGGTGCTTATCTTCTCCTGACATTTCGTACCCGGCGCAGACGAATGATCTCCTTCGACGACGACGACGACGACGAGGCTCTGTTTCTTTTTCACGGCGCGCGGTAGATAAAGGAAGAGCGATTAAGCGAAAATTGAAAATTACCTCGCGATTAGATAAAAATTACCTTTAATTATGGAGCGGCCCGCCGTTTCTCTGCGCGACTGCCGTAGCCATGTCTTTTGCATCAATTTTTCACATCGACGATGCAGCGCACAGAGCAAGAATGGACTTTTGGCTGAAAAAGATCTGTTATCGGACTGCGTGAAGTTGTACGAGTAAAAGCACCTTACTTGGCCTGTGAGTGGGGAAGGTTGCGATACGGCTGGTAATCGAACTCGTTGCACTATGTTTATCGTACAGTGCTGTAAATGTTTACGTTGAGGCTGAAAACTTTGGTTTAAACCTTTGGAAGATGTTTATACTATAGTATATAGTAAGTATACATTTTCGAATACAGACTCATGGGACAAGATTTTTTAATGCAATATGGAGATTTTATTATGTTAAAAAAACGACATTTGAACTGCATCTAAATTTAGTAATGTTAAGCACTCGGTACATAGTTACGTTTGCGGTCTTTAACAAATATTTTGTCAAGATCTGACATTGTTTTCAGAATATTATTATAAATAATTAGATGCTGAGATATTTTTATTGCAAAAATAAATATACGGAAAACACGATAATCAAAAAGTTTTACCTACGATATAAAGACATTTTACGAGAGTAAAGATCAAAATAACACAACTTTATTACGTGCATTTGTATATATCATGAATATGTTTTAAATTAAAAAGATATTTTATTGCAGTAATATTAAAAATTCTACTAATATTAATTAAATGCATACGCTGAATTGTTTTCTTACTAGACTTAATATTTAATTATAAGTCTTCTAGGATATACTCCGGACTTTTATTAATATTGAAAAGTAAAACATTTTTTAACACGCGATATTCTCTTGGACAAAAAACCAAGATGGGATCAAAGTTCATTTTTTAAAAGCCGTACAGATTTCAATTTTTTTTTTACAATCACTGGATATTTTGCATCAGATATCTTTGCCGCCATAGCTGCAGCTATTCATCTCTGTCGCAGGCTGCAATTAACTTTTGTTTTTTAGCAAAGAGAGGGTGGCAACACTTCTGCAGTCGGAATCAATTCCAGGAATAGAGTATATATAGCGCTTCTTCCCTGAGATTCTTTTTCGAATCTTCGTATACCGTTTTTCGCTTTATTAATGGTTACTCATTTTTACATCATGTTCCGGCTTCTTTTTCTGAATATCTGGACAATTTTATCCTTGTGATCTTAATTGGACATCGTTAAAACAGACATGGTAAACACATGAGTGACAAACTGGTCATAATCAATTTTTTCTACACATTTTATCTTTCGAATCTTTATTAGTCGGCAATGTAAAATGCGCATCTCTGCGGTTGAGACCGACCTGAGGGTCCACATATAAATATATATTTATATTTAGATGAAACGTAATTTTTTTAGATATTAAAATTGAAGCACATCTGCTAGGGTTAGAAAGATTCCTAACTTACTTAACTACCCTTAAACTCTATTAAAGTATCAGTTAGATTATATTTACATTAACTATATTAATTACATAGCACAAGTAAATAAATAATTACAATAGCATCAGGACAGATTTGCAACTATAATGAGAGAAATGTTTATTATTAAAAATAATTTTAAATTTTTACTATAAACTCAGTATGCGATAAAGATCTTAGAAATATTTAATCACATAATTTTTTATATTGCTCAACCATCTTCTTATCTTACCATTCACGTAACGTCCTTCAATATTATCTGAAATTAAAAATCAACATTTATCAAAAAGATCTCTATAAAGAAATATAAATTTTAAAATTGCAATTCGATTTGTATTCGAAGATACATTGATTATATAACATAATATATTTCTTAAAATAGCACAGAAAATTGGCGCAACTAATGAGGTTATCATTATGCACTCATGAATAATAATTTTTTAAAAAGATATTGAAAGTTTGTTGGCTGATAAGAATAAAAATTATTATTGTTACAACTGATAAGTTAATAAATGAAAGTCCGTGATATATTAATTGTTTAGAACAAATAAGTGTAACTTTATTAGAATAAAGGTTCATACAAAAATTGACAATAGCAGAGCGAAAGCATGTACGTCTGTCTTTGAATAGCTCCGTAAGACAACTCCTCTATACCACTCGGCTAGTTATTCCCATATACACGCGTCGACACGCGGCGCCACATTTGCTCTCCCCACTCTGCTATTCGTCTCGCAGACGCAACGAAGATGTATACAGACCAAATATAGTTTTATATATATCAGATATGGCTGATATTTTAATAATTATTAGTTGCGGAATAAGTGATACATTTAAATTAATCCGTTTGAAATATTCGCCTATATTTTTGAATCAAATATTTGGTCTTCAATTTTTCTTTTTTTCTTTTTTGATTTGTTACGTTTAGAAAATTAATTATAGACAAGATACACAAAATGTGCAATAAAATATCAAGTTTAATATACTACTTTCAAAGACACGCGAGGTCGAACCATAATTAGAATAACATGTGAGCTCCATCCGACGGAAGATGATAAATTGATTTAGAAGTAATACTTACTTTTTATTAAATTTTTATAGTATTTTTCAAATCTATTTTACTCAACTGAATATGTTCTTTCTATTTTAGGAGAATTAAGTAAATTTTAATTACAAAATGTATAAATATTCATAAAGAAGAAATCAACAAATCTGAATCCAAAATAAATAAGGGATTGACCTGAAGGAGGAAAAATGACGTTCACGATTGAATTACGTATTATCTGTAGAGAAATGTTACGTGATGGCTCGAAATGTTAATTTACACCTCACGCGCTTCCTACGCGGCTAAACATCTTAATATGCAAAACCAACTCCATTGACGGACTCTAAATAGAAGGAATAGGCATGGATAAAAAAAAGAAGGAGATGTAAGAAAGAAGAAGGCGACACCCAAAGAAAAGTCATCCATCGCGCGTGGCTCAGTGGGTCAACGGACCTCTCGAGGCACCAGACGCATATTCACCTGCACTGTCAATAAAATTCCTCGCTACCTGCCTCTTGGCGGAGGAACAACAACAGGCAATAGCAGCAGTAGCAGCACGTCTTCAGGCTCTTTTCTCCAAGTTTAATCGGCCTGATGCGAGCTGAGACGAGAGAGAAGAAAGTGCGGCGCGGGCAAGGCAAGAGTCTCTTCTACTACCTGCGCGCGCTGCGGCTGATCGGCAAACGCGTCTGGGAGAGGCAAAAGGTGTCGCGAACCCACATGGGGGCAGAGTGCCAAAGGACCACGCGTGCCTGGACTCTCTTTCTCTCTCTTTCTCTCTCTTTCTCTCTCTCTCTATCCTCGTCTTCTTTCTTTTTCTCTCTTTCGGGCGCGTTGCCTCCTTCCTTCCTTCTTTCCATCCCCCTCGATCTCCTGCCACGGGATGGGTGAGCTGCACACAACAAGGAAGGAACAAGGACAGTAGGAGGCCCCCGTGCAGCAGGTTCACCTTTTAATTCTTGCCATTATAGGAATACGAGTGTGCCACGTGCCAGCACCGGTAGCCGGTCGGTCACCCATCGGCCTATGGGCGCCACAGCACCAGAATGAATAGGATTGCGGAAACGAGATTATGAAATGGAAACACCGAGGCTTCGGCCGCTTGGTGGTCGCAATTCGTATCCCAAGAGTGGTTATAAAAACTAATGCCAAGTGCATTGTGCCCTTTTTTTGTGTAGAAAGAATGTAGATTATTTTCTTTCACGAAAGAACGATATTTACGATCCGGCAGTATAATAAAAGCACCGATGTACTTAAATTAATAATTTAAACTGGATTATAGTCATTATGAGTAAGCGTATGTATACTTATTTAAACGTTACATTGATGATCCCCTAACATTAATTCAGAAAATCTTTAGGTTAGTTTGTGTTCTTTTATTTTCTGTTGGTGCATCAAATTTGAAAGCATACAGAAAATGTAAACTACGAGAAATTTCGTGTTGAAAGAATCGCGATTGTTTAGTTCTTATATACAGTGCCGAATTGGCGTTTGCGAAAGATAAGACACGATGCAATGCCGTCCCCGTGGTCGTTTACAAGCCCGTTAGGTTACCAGTACTTATGTGCTCATGCAAATGGGCAAACAATTACTGATAAATGCGGGTAATGCGACGTCATAATATCCAAGCTATATAATCCTTCATCTCGCATTAAAGCTCGAATTACCATCTTGATATATAAAAGTTTCGACAGGCACAATATTTATGTTCGTTTACAGTAATAATGAGCAATCATAAATAAAACAGCAGGTATTGTTCTAGCGTGTACAAGATATAAAAAGTGTAAGACACATTTCAGAAAATTACTTGATTTCAACCATGTTCAATGTCATGGTCTTGCCATTTATAATAAAACTTATAATTATATTTAGAATTTCGTCTCTTTTCAACAGATATGATGATGTGTACTTACTTACTTTTTTTGGATACTGCACTTATTTTATTGTAAAGTTTTCCATACAAGAACGTTCTTTAATGTTAGTTTCATGTTAAAATTATAAGAATAATCTAAACTTGACGATATTATACCGTAGCAGAATATAAATACGTAAGAATCACAGTCAAATGTGGAACAAATGATTGTATACGCGATAACAATTTAAAAGAATTTGAATAATTTGAATTCCAGCTTCCTACCCTATACATTGTACATTTAGATTTACAAAATTAGATTCTCTTTTTTCTCCTTGTTACAAGAATGAGTGTTTTAGTACCGCAGACAGTGCAACCAAATTCGAGCTATCAACTCTCCTCCAAAATGCCAGAAAAAGGTGATTTGGAAATTCGACGAGCCTATTAGAGCTTCAATTAAGCGGATAAAGTTGAATAAAAAAAGAATGATCGTCGGTTGTTCTTAAAAATCCGACACACACGAGGCCATAAATCTCAAGAAGCTTATAATTTTCCACCGAGCGAAACCGAAACGCGTGAGTCGAAATCGAAAGGAGGCTCGAGCGCCCGCGGTGCTGGCTGCCATGAGCGCGAACTTTCGAATTCCCAGAACGTAGAACACGATTCGGCTTTTCGGATGTGTAGTGCCATATACACATGCTGGCGAGCATGAAGAGAGAAAGAGCGAGGGAGAGAGAGAGAGGAACAAGCCGAATCGAGGAAGAAGGGGTTGCTTGACGAGGCGGACCGAGGTACTTTAAAATGGCAGTGAAAAGGAGGGGAGTGAGCGACGTGAAGAAGGACTAGGAAAGTACAGGATACGTCGAAGGGTATACACGTGCGCCGGGTTAGAAATAAAAATAAAAAAAGAAGAAAAAAAGACGGAGGGAAGACTGTCGACTGAGGGAGAGCTGCTGCTGCCGTCGCTGTGAGTCTGTAAGGTGAGGAGAAAATCGCTCCATCGCATGGGGCTGTAGTTGAGGTAACGGGACTTTCGGACCACTCTACATGCAGCTCCCACGATCGAAAATCAGAATCTTCGCATCGTAACGGGTCTTTTCTCTCTCTCTCTCTCTCTTTCTCTCTCTCCTCTTTCTTCTTCTCTCTCGCGCTTTCCTTTTCTTTCTATGTCTCGTCTAAAACGCTTTTAAAAAGAGGAAACGAAAATGAAGATAGAGGCAGGGCCTCGGATTACCCCCAAAGAAATTACGCCCAGAACTGAACTCTGTCGAGCCTATAGATAGAACAATGGATATATTTATAACGATCACGTTGAGATAAATTTGAAATAAAGAATTCTTGTCGTAACTATTCTTTACCGATAGAAAATTGAGAATGCAAGTTTCTCTAGTATTTGAGGTTTAAATAAATATTGAGTACTGAATTAAACAGTGGACAGAGAGTATACTCAACTTTTACGGATGATTTTGAGTCCTCTGGGTAGTACAGTAAATGGTAAAATAACTTCCTCGCGCATTAACGTCAATGCGCTATGCAAAACGAGAAAATTAATAGTTTCCTAAATTTACTGTATAATAAAAATAAGCATAAAATTTCTAAAAAATATATCTTATATACTAAATAATCTTCTGCATTTAAAGTTAAGCACCTGATGTGCAAAAATTACCAAAATCACAATATTGTAAGTAGCAGAATCACGAACGGTAAAGGTAAAAGAAATAACAATGGCCAATTTTACTAAACTTGTGGCAAAATTCCATATATTTACTACTTACCAGATATATTATGTATTTCTAGGTATATATATAGTTAAAGGATATCGAAGTATGATAAAATTTATAAAAGGTATTCTAAGTTTTTTAGTTTTCAGTCTGCATTTCCATTAATACTCAAATATATTTTCAACTATAAATCACATTCGCACTGAAGCTACGCATTTGTACAAACAATGATCAAAGCCTGTATTGCAAAATGACAAGTATACGTAAAACAATGACCAAATTCTTCAACGAGCTAATATTCGCTATATAGCAATTCCACGAAAATCGAACAGGACAGCTGCTGAAAACCAATTTGGCTAAGTAGAGCCAAACACAGCACGATTAAAGTATCCTCTCGAAAAAATTTCATCCGAACTTTGAATGAAACATATTCTTAGAAGCACATTGGCCAGGGGGATCCGGAAATCGCGTGCGATCCTCCCCGAGGCGTTCGCTCGCGTATTTCCACGCACACGGCTCCTTGCATTTCGTTAGTTCTGTGTACAGTGCAGCCGCAGTGTAGAACAGCCGAAGTATAGTGGGTAGCAGTGGCAGCAGCGCAGAGAACAGCATCCGCGGACCGGCTGTTCCATCCAGAGAACTGCTGCTGCTGCTGCTGCTGCTGTTCGGGCCCCCGTCATTACAAGCGGTGACTCAGAAGGAGAATGAAGCGCGCGCGGGAGCAGAACGCGCGCGAAACCAGTTTTTCGGGGAGTGTATAGAGCACCTCGGTCCAAGACTCCTTTCTACACTTGCACTTTAACCGCATATTGTGTAGCCATGATTTATAGTAACAAAAAGTGCAGCTGAGCTGGTAAAATGAGAATTGTATCAAAAGTTATGTAGCTTTTTTTTCTCAGGCTATGATACATTCTGGATGTTAGTGAGTCGTGAATAAGTTCCTTGTTAATTGTTATTATTAATGTAACTTTGTACAGAAATATTTCATACTGCATGATAATAGAGAGATTTCATAATTTATATATTTTCGTACTGTTATTTTTTCAACAAATTGTATCCAGGAAAGCAGAATCGAGTAAAATTTTGTATGTACTTATCCGTAAGTAAAAATACATTTGCTCAATGATATATTTGTGATGTAAAGTGTACAGAAATTTAAATTTGATAAAAAGTTATTCTAAATCGGATGTATGGAGAAATTCCACATTGAAAGATAACGCACTTTGCACCAAAAGTATATTATGGCTCTCTTGTCTCCTTATCAAAATAATGTTCTGAATAATAAATCATGTACGAAACGGTTACAGAATATAAAAATTTTAATAGAATGCACGCAACTACATTACATTCAATTCAATATCCCGCATTGATAGCTCGTTGCGTAGCTGCAATAGTTCTATCATCAATACATTAAGAAAAAGCATGTCTTGCATTAAATGACTTGTTCATTACCATTTCTAATGTATGATTTCCTTACCCCAAATAACATATTCATTAACAGATAATGAATATTTTCGAGTATTCAGTAGTTTTCGAAAAATACGTACCGTAATTCAAATGAACAAGTAAATGCATCGTTAAAAGTAAATGAATATTCAAATCGCCATATTCAAATCCACCTTCATTAACTATTAATGAATGTCATTTAATACAAGACATGGTTTCGGTCAATATTGTTTCATTATACAGAAACACGCCCTTTATCGAACTATTGAAAAATAAAATTTTTATATTTAAATGCACATGACATTATTGAAACGCTTACTCTTTAAATTATATATTTTTCAGGATACAAATATATCGAGAGCAAAAGCAATATTATAATCTGGAGCCTTTGTCTCTTTTTTAAGCTCCAGCACGTTGGCAATCGCGTATAATTTCGCTGGGTTCCGCTCCAGTGCAGTCTCCGTTTCGAATGGAATTCGCCGCCAGTGGAATGCTGTGCGTGGTCTATGTCGTGCACAGGAATGCATCCACGAGGAGTTTCCCCATACCTCGAAGAATGAAAAGAATAGTTATCGAGACTTTCGTATATATAAATGTGAATTTAAATCGAGTAATCTTTGATTCGTTTTATCAGTTCCATATAAATGTTTATAACAATAAATTTGGCTTTGATGATTAGCTTTGGAAATTAAGGATATGAGTATAGGGTCAGAAAGATTCCTTATACCGATTTTTGCATTTAACGAAATATATAAAGATAGAGATTAATTTTTGGAAGAAAAAAACTCTCTGTCACCATCCCGGTAATGATGTAAACATTACGTGGTTTAAGTTTCATGGATTCCCATCCACGATTCACAGAGATTTCATTCGATATTCACAGCGATTTTTATCTTCGAAATTTTCGACGGTAAAAATCTCTGAATTTTGGATGGAATTTTATGAAACTGGCATCATATAATCGTTACATCATTAAAGAGGCTCACAGAGTTTTTCCAAATATAGACTCTATCTTTATATATTGCGTAAAATGCAAAAATCGGTAATACAGGAATTTTTCCGACGACAGCACATTAAGATTTTGAAACTTTATTTAATAATATGCTAAAGTTTCCAAATGATTTCGACAAATTTTAAAGTGTACATGTACATGAAAACCATTTAATTTGTAATGTTTCAGCATTAAACTTATTGAAATATCTGAAAGAAATAATGTTGAAGTAATGTATATATAAATAATGTATTCTAAAAATACTTGCTGCATTAACATTTTATTACCGAGCTGGCTAATTAAAATTTATATTATACTGCTATAAAACCAGTGAATATTTAAATCGCAAAACATAGTGAAGGAAAACGATAAAATCTTCTAAATAATATAAAAACGCAAATGAAAAATCCTATAATAGCTTCATTGTAAATACGTTCTACAAAGTAAAGGATTTTTTGAACTTCTATAATCGAAGTAGAAACGCTGGTAGTTTATAGAAGAAATAGAGAAGCAGCTTTTATAGAAAAAATATGTTGTAGGGAAAACAATTTTGTCAAAAAAAAATGATGTTTAAAAGTATAGACCTTCAATTAATAATAATACTATGTTTTTTTTTTTATTGAATTCTATCTGTGTTTCACCAAAACATATTATAATTGCACCATTCTCAAGTTCTATCGGACTTAAGATATAACCATTTTCTGGTCCATGACTGATTAACCAAACACTAATAATGTTTTCATACCCAGGTGCCATCCAACCACATTCATGCACTTGATTATTCTAAATACACATTTTTAAATCCCTTCATATGCATATTGCGTACAATTTTATCAATTTCTTCACGTTTGGCATTTATTCATTGAATGATGCCTAAAAATACTTTAACTTAATTTGATCATATTACACCTTACTCAAACTAAAAGTAGACAGTTCAAGTAGTGGTATCATATTTAGTTCTTGAAATATCCAATATTGATCCATCCAAATATCAAATATCCAAAAACGTCGTTGACGTGTCTTTGAATTAAAAAATTGCTTACTCAGATTCATACGTGGGAATTTTAAAAGCCGTCTCTCTGTCATAATCAGTTTATTCTTTTCTCTTTCGCCAAAGTCATATCTCAAGACAAGTAAAAAACTCTAATTCGTTTCGAGAAATCATAGGTTGCACATATTAACTCTATATACCTCACACAAAGACCATTTATTACGATACTTATCTTACGTAAGAATATAGTAAAAATCATTGGTTATAATCGAACGAACGGCACGGCACACAGTTAACAACGCAAAAAAAAAGAACCATCGACTTTGCATACAATAATTCGAAATAAAAAGGGAAAAAAAGGAGAAAAACTGGAAATGACATGCAAAAAAAATTTTAGTGCTATTACCGAAGCGAGAGAGAACCGTGTATACATGCTACAGTAGAGTGCACCACCACCAAAAGCGAGGTATTTTCGGTAAACAAGCGAGAGAGAGAGAGAGAGAGAGAGAGCGGAGCTCTAAAAAGAGCACAGTGGCCGAACGCGCCGCGCGCGTTCTTCGATCTAATCAACGTCGGCGTTCCTCGCGGACGGACAATGGATTTTTTCCTCGTCTCCTCGTCGCCGCCCGTGCAGCGGCAGCGGCAGCAGCAGCAGCAACAGCATTGTGTACGAGAGAGACAGAAAGGTGGAGTGAGTTTGCTGGAGAAGAGAAGAAAAAGGAGGAGAGAGAGAGAGAAGCCGCAGCAGGGAATATTCGCCAGTAATCACTCTTCGGCTTTCTGCAGCGGAGCTAAGCGATTCATTCGGCGTCCAAGGTCGAGGCATTTTTCACGCCAAGGCCAGCGTCTCCTAACTTCTCTCGCCGCTCCGCGCTCGGCTCTTCTCTATCGTTCTTGCTCTCTCTCTCTCTCTCTCTCTCTTTCTCTCTCTGTCTCTCTTCTTTTTCTTGGACCGCATGAAACCGCCGAGTAATTCGATAGTCCAAATATTCTCTCGGGCTAGTATCTAGGGAACGTATCAATGTCTTTATTAATGAACTGGACCCCGGGCACGTCCTCAGCACTTTGGAGCCGAGCTCTGCGTGTGGAAGAAAGGGAAGGTAATAGTGTGGGATATATGGTCTGTTCGCACGCGCGTGCGACGCCGATCTCTCTCTCTCTCTCTCTCTCTTTCTCTCTCTCTGTCTACAGGCAGCGGCTTTTTAGCTCTAAAACGCGGGGAAAAGCGGACCAGACCAGTCCTGGAAATTTGAATCGGCGCTGATTGCCAACTGGATATATGTATACATTTGCGCGTTGTTTGCTTTCGCTCCTCTATACGCGCGCGTGCGTTTTTTATACCTCCCCATTTTTCTCTTATTTCCTTTTCTCCGTCTATCTCACTTCCTCGCTTTTTCATTCTCTCTCTCTCTCTCTCTCTCTCTCTCTCTCTCTCTTTCTCTCTGCTCATTCTTTCTCTCCAGTAGTGCGTAGAAAAGTTTGGTCCAAGACCGAAAGATGAATAGGCGCTTCCAGAAACGTCCACCTCCCCGCTCCCCTCTTCTACTCTCCCTTTATTCTTCCTTTTTCCCGTGCAGCCTGGCTTCTTCTTTTTTTTCTTTCTTTCTCATTTTGTCTTCACCCGCTATAGCGTCCCTCCCCGTTCCTCCTAACTTTCGCTTTTATTTCACTCTTTTTTACCCTTTCTTTCTGCTTTCCACTTCATCAAACCTTTGCGCGCTCGAATTGTTTTCAGAAATTACGTAACCAAATTGCTCTTATTATTTTTTTTAATTGCACTTTGTTGTTTGCCACTCGATGCTTTAACAATCTATAAGTAAATTATTTAAGTCTTTTGTGTTGAAGAATATTTTGCAGTGATAAGAAGTTCATTATTGCTTCTTATAATATATTTACTTTGCACTTTATTGCTGCATCTTCATCTACCAGCCATTTTATTGACTAGATTTTTGTTAAAAATAAATATACACGCATAATTTTGAATACATATTGTGAAAGATGTGTTAATTCATTTTTAAGAACACTGAGAAAAATAGATATTTGATATAATTTGGAAATAAAAATCTTTCATAAATATTGACTTATATACTTCATTGAAATATCTTTATTATTTTTATCGTTACATTAATTTATTCTTGATAAAATTATATTCTTGCATGGAGCTCTATTATACATAATATAATATAAAATCTATAGATTTTGGAAATATGTACTGTAAGTTTCAATGTTACGCGATGTAAACAAAGTCGAAGTTCTTACGACATTCCGTGCTAGTTTCCAAACGCTTATGTCTAAACATATATATACATATAAGTTATGTTCTATAAGATTTGTGTAGAATATTAATACTCGGAGCTATTATCTATTTGCACCTGATAAGGTTCTTATGGAAGGACTTAAATTTTCTTTAGAAGGGAAATTAGTTACTGTTTAATGGAATAAGCTTTATCTACTTACAGGAAAAAGATTTTGTCTTTCAGAAAATAAATTTAATTTTAAAGACAAACGCTCTTTTATTCGAGTGGGGGATACCACTTTTAGAGTTTATCTACTTGCGGTAATCAGATTTCATTTGACAGCAAGCACGTAATCTTTTTGCCGGCCATATGTTGGTTTAGAAGGAAGAGTTTTTTCTGCTAGAAACAAGAAAACCATAATTTAGAAAGAAGAACCCGGTTACTAGCTTCAAGTAGATTTTATTTTGCCGTACGTGGATGTCTCACAAGCAGATTTTTCCTCTTGCGAGCAGTATCCATTTTTCTCAGTGAATATCGACAGAAAAATGTAGGCTTTCAATGCCTTTTTGACAATGTCACGACTATACGTTTTTCTTTCATTCATTCTTTCTGTGCATGGCACAAAGGGAAAAATAGTGTGTGAACAGAAAAAAAGTAGTTTTTCCAATCGCATTCTATACTAAAGATTCTGCGTAAATGCTTAAAGCCAGCAAAGCCTGCGGAGATTCCAATTTAAGCCCGCAGGTTAAGCAAAGGAATTATGCCTCTTGGGGGTGTAGACGGAGACGCGCGTCTACAAATTCCGCGCTCTTGCACCGCCGCTTGTGTGCACACACACACGAATACAATGCAATATGATTTCAGCTGAAAACGTCTGCTCGGCATATAACTATGCTAGAAAAGTCTTATACGTGGTCGTAAAATATTTTATAACTACTTTTTTTTTGTACTGTGTTGCTCGTATATTCAATACATTTTTTATTTTCGTAAATATTCGGCTTTTGCTTCTGTATAAAAAATTGTTTACAAAGTGAGCAATATTCCGTTAAAAAAAAAAAGTTTGGAACAGTCTTGTATAAGAATATAAAATGGTATTCTAATATTAATTGAAAAGATTTATCTTTGAAAGTAATAATATAATGCAGATTGTGCATTATTTAAAGGCTTGTTCAATGACGCGGATATTTTTAGCCCCCAATATACGCATCGTCGAAAAGCAAATCATGCCACTGACTTTTGCGATATCATCTCAGATCCATGCGAGGACAAAATTAGACAGAACGGCTTGGTTGTTGTTATAATACCGATCGATCGATCATGATTTGCACAAACTTTAGATTTGTAAAAAAAAAATAGTGTAATATAATTTAAAGTCCGAAAAAACTTTTTTTATTTAGGAATTGCAAAGACCCTCTTGCAAGTATTAAAACTACGGTTCGTCATAATTAAAGTAGAAGATTATTTTTGTTTAAAATGAAGGTGCACAAACTATCTTATATTATTCATGAATAAATTTTTGACCTAAACCCAAATTGATGTGTACTGTAAAGTCAATCATCAAACCTAGACAATAACTTAACAATAACTCAGAATAATCCAGATGCCAGAATAATTCTTAGGTCAGGAACGGTTCAGTATCGGTTTCAGCACTTCAAAACATAAAAGGGTACACAGCAGTCTTCACCAAAGTACGGTCCATTGTATTAAGAAGCAGATACACTTTCTGTTACCCATTTTTAAGAATCGTCAGGTCATTTTGACACCAACACATTTTAAGACCTGATTTTGGACCATGAACAGACACAGGCTAATTCAAATCCTTAGGTTTGAAAATGAGTATACTCTAGACAATTTAACATTTTTACACTTAGCTGAAAAATTATTAGTCTAAGAAATTCCAATCCCATTAACCACGGAATATTTTCAACCAAACGAGCAATTTCACGTTTCACAAGTGGGCTGGATCCTGTTTTCTCTCGATCGCCTTCCGTTTTTCATTTCAAACCCGCGCGAGGACAAAATTCGAGAAATGGAAAAAAATATAACCGAGCTGCAAGAGAGAAAGGGGTTATATAGAAAGGAGACAAGAACGAAAAAAGAGAAGAGTCAAATTTATTCGTAGCGGGCGACGTTTGAAAAAGAAGTCGATGCACGCGGATCGCGTTGCAATTCGATCCCTTTCGTCCCCCTCCCCCTCTCGTTTCCTCTCTCTCTCTCTCTCTCTCTCTCTCTCTCTGAGTGTCTCGCTCCTTTCTTGCCGGCTTCACGTGGAAGTTGGTAGCCTGGCCGTCGTCGGTTTCTTGACATGAATGAGGTGACAGGCATTGTCCCACGTGTTCAACGCACATATACACGCTGTGCTTATACTTGCGAGCCCTTTTCTATCTCCAGTCTCTTACTCCCTTTCTCTCATTCGTGTGCCTTCTTTCTTCATCTAACTCTCTCTCTCTCTCTCTCTCTGCTGTTCTCGGCTGGATTCTTTTGATAGCGGGCGCGCACGTGTAAAACGCACATACGAGTAGCTCGAGGCGGCCCTCTGCGCTTAAGTAGCACGTGTGGTGTGCTCGCGCGGCGGCGGCAGCTCCTCTTCTTATATTCGCCAACGCAAACTCTTTGGACATCCGCGCGCGCGCGCGCATCTCACTTGGTCGACTCGTTCCCGGCCGAAAAAGGAATTTAGAGATCGCGTGATTCCGCCTCGCTCGTTCCCTAAGACTTTATTAATTTTTTGCGTTAATTCTATGGTTCTTTTTTGCGTGTTTGTGTGTGTTGTGCTTTTCCTTAAAAGTGGATGCAAACAGACTCGGTTTGACAAAGAGACGATCGTTTCGAATTCCTTCATCTTTGAAACATTATAATGTGGCAGCATCATTCTTCGCATACTATAGTAAGCTTTAGATTTGGTGTAGTCTAGTATTATTTAGAATTATAGAGGCATTTCGAATCATTAGTACTATTTTTATTCCTTATATACAGGTCTATTAAAACTTTGGTATCTTAAAAATGCGCTCCTGCTACTTTAAAAGTTAGAGCAAAGTCACGTGCAATAAATGAATCTGCAAAGATTTGTTATCAAACAAGGTTAAATAAAAAATCTTTTATCTCTTAAAGCCAAGTTTCTTTTATCTATTTTATTACTATAAGCTGATAACAGATCAAGCTCTTAGATCAGTTCAAATTTGTAACGTATGTAGCTGATAATAATTTTTACGTCAAGTAGCTGGAATATTGAAACTTCTATATGCAATATTGCATAATGTGGCGTAATATTTTTTGCATAATCTGAACGAATAAAAATAACTAATACCTACTAATTCCATTTTAATGTTGTGCAACTTCCTTGACCAAATAAATAATGTAAATATTCGTAAAAGTTAAAACTTTTGCATTCTACACGAAGTAATTGAATGCAATCAAAAATGAGAAAAAAAGGCATGCTAATCCTTTAACTCCATAATAAAGAAGCTTATTTAAGCCACCAAGAAGTAAAAAAACGTTTTGTATACTAATTGTCTAGACACTTATACTTGATTGCAGAAATACGCAGAAGGTAAGAAGCACGAGACCTTGGGAACATCCTACTAAGTAGCAATAAATTTCGCATAATCAGATCGCGGCTGATTTCGAACATTATCGAGTAGAGGCATCCCCGTGCTGCAGCAAAAGCCCCTATGAGCTGCGGCGGCAACTGCAGAGGAGCTCGAGAGGACACGACTAGCGAGCGAGCGAGAGCTGCTGCGCGCGATTTCGCTCTTGCGCTCGAGAGAGCGAAGCGTCTACCCCCCCCCCCCCCCC
>UELV01165786.1:0-17670 GCA_900490015.1 Megastigmus stigmatizans | reverse complement strand
TAATAATACAATAATAAAATAATAATTCTATTAAAATTTTGTCATTTATTACCTATGCTTTTGATTTAATTCAAAACGATTGGTTTAATGCAATTACATGAAAAACTCTCATTAGTATTTAACTGATTTTAAATTTTTTTACGAATTCTCTGTAGTGGAACTACACATTCCTGTATCAACAACTTCACAATCCCTGCAGTAAGAACTGCACATTCTCTGTTGTGGTTAATGCACATTTTCTGTAGTGGTTACTACACAATTTCTGTAGTGGCTACTACACATTTCCTGCAGTGAACACTACACATTACCTAAAGTGACCACTAAAAATTTTCTGTAGTAAAAATTTCTTACTGTGTAGTTATTTCTGTAGTCCGAATTTACTACACATTTTATGTGCTATAGATTACAGGTTTCCTGCAGTGTTTTCTGTAGTATCAATTACACATTCCCTGTAGTTCAAACTACAGAGTTTGTGTAGTTAGAACTACAGCTTTTTTTCGTAAGGGTACACAAATGCAGCTTTATCAAGTAACAGAAAAGGAAATGCCAATTATCGTTCGAGGAGAAATAAAGGGAAGCTTTATCAAGACGTTTTCTTTATTGCGTTTCGTTAAAAGCTCATCGCTTGTAGAAGAAAAAGGTCAAGTAAAAGGTCAAATTGCCTCTCAAGAATTTACAAAACGCCGCTGTACTTCGTTTTGAACGTCGTCGCTTTACAGCTCTTATTTTTTGCTGATAATAAATTTTCTTTTGCTGTAGAACGATTCGCTTAATCTTAAAAGTTAAAGATTTGTTCTTATCGAGTCGACTTTATGACAATCTAACGACTGACAGAAATATTCTTCTATAGAACAGTGGAGTAAGTGTACCAATTACTGTATTTTTTGTGACAATGAAAAAAACTTTGTTTTACCCGACGATTCTAATCTTTTAAAAGGTAAAAATTCAATTCCCGGTTTTTTATCAACTTCGGATGAAGTCATACTAATCTACTGAAAATTCATACAATACTTCATTTCTTCGTGTGTTAGTACGACAAACGCAATCGAATTTTTGAATTAACCTAAGTGTACAGTTACAACGCACACACAGGCAGAAATAAATGACAATAGTGTGGAAACTTGAGCATTAAAAAAGATGAAGGAGAAAAAAAGCAACGACAGTACACCGCATGAGACATTATAGTTGGAACGCTTTCATCCGTGCGTTAAGTACTAAAAGTATGTCTCGTGCAATTATCACTTGGCACAAGACGCACCTGTACTTTACTGTATAGGATTAGAGAACAAAATAGAAAAAGTTAAACAAACTGAAAACCTGATCGTATCATTATGTGTACGGTATTTTTTTTTAAAGTAACTTAGAAGATGTGTTGGAGTAAAACGTTCAAATAATAGTATATGTAGTATTATTTGAAGGAACTTTGTTGTTATCAAACTTAATCATTATACTTATTACGATTTTAGTTTGAAAAATATAATTAATTGGGTTTTACTGAACAAAAAATTTAATTTGTGTTTTGATAATAGGTAGTTCTAAGTCAATCGTTTGAATAAAGTATTATATGGACTAAATTAGAAGGATTGCAGTGATGGCAAAACGTCGAGTAAAAGATAACGAAGTAGAGGCACCAATAAAAGGGAAATGGACATAAAGAGGTCAAGACTAACGATATTTTAGTTTAAGAAGCTGCGATAATGAAAGTTCGGGAAATGAATTGTCGTTCAAATTATCCAACGGATACCTAGCCCTAAACGGGAAAATTAAGACCTGAAAAGTGAAAATAATTAAAATAAAATTTTCAGAACTGATGACATAATACATCTTCTTAATTTGATACTTGATAATTCAATAATGAATTTCAACGATAATTGAATTTTCAATGAAAATAATTATTCGCGAAAGCTTGGGTTAAAAACGAGAACACTACATTATTGATTAAGGTCATTAGTATAAAAAAACATCAACAACAATTCTAACCAATACATTGGTTAATATAATTAATTAATTGCGTATTTAATATAAGCAACCCTGTCGTCATGCGCGGTATACTTAATTGTACATTTTATATTGAACGGATTGTGTGAGACAATCGTTTCTTTCATGACTATACGCACCGTTGTACTCTGCATCGTACGTATAACAAGCCTCTAAAGGATCTCCGGTCCGGATGCCAGTGGCCAGTTTTAGTAACACGGTAATCAAGATGAAATGTGGATTAAGCCAGGATCAGGAGGCCCGAACCAAATTATGAAACGAAATTACGAGTGAAAAGCCTAGACATGCAAGCGCAAAGGTTTTGCAGAATGTGAGCATTGTATTTCTTATCGCCAACTAACAATCACCTACTTCGGGCTAAACATTAAGCGACTAGATATCAATTATTTTAATATGTAATTATCTTATCAAACAGTATAAATTTTCAATTTTTGTAAATTGAATGGGTAATGTATTCTGTACATTTTCGACCAACAAAATATTTGTTTCCAAAATACTGTAATGAATGCTTTAGTTACATTATTTGGAAATTTTGCCACTTCTTAATGAATATTATTTCTCGTAATTATTTTTTTATTCGCATTCGTACCTTCTCATTTATTGTACAATATTTTTATCTTTTATATTTCTATGGATATTTGTAATACACTTGCGTACGCATCAAACCCAAATAAAGTTAAATAAATAAGAAGTACACCGACTAAACCACTCTAATACAAGGATATTTTCACGGAATAAAAAAAATTGACTTGATTTTGATTTGACGAAAGTGCAGATTATTATCGAATTGAAAAAAAAGAGCATAAGCAGTAGGAAAAGTTTTTATATCCTCGTCGATTATACGCTTGACTCGCATTACTTCGCAGTATACATGAGGTTAAATCATTATATCGAACAAGTTTCGTACAAGAAGGAATTCCGTTATGCTTCGATAATATATATCCGCATAAAATTGCGATGGGATTCCGGGATGCGCACCACAAGGCAAAATCAATATAGATAAAAACTCCCCTGCCCCGGTGCAAAGTTATTTTATCTTTACTATACAAGTTGATAAAAAAAAAATAAAGAGAAGAAAACTATAACGACTCGCTCTTTTCTTGCGTAACCATGATGAAGTAAAAAAAAAAGTATTTTGCGCAGTTTAAAAGCCTTATTGAATATGATGTTATAAAACTGTGGATCATCTTGGGAAAGTAAAATAGTCTGTTAGAACGGAAAATATTTAGATGGAGAAGATAGCGAAGCAAAAATTGTGTGGATCTGCACAGATCAGAATAAAAGAAAGCATGAAACTGACGTCTATTTTGAAATAGAGAGCAAAAAAAACCAGCGATTACCAGTCTACGTTCGGGTCGTAAAAATGTGGAAAAATACTGTATTTATAAATAAAGGCACTATAATGCTCTTAAAATACATTTTTGAATACCTATTTTATCTACCATTTTTAATATTATGAAGGAGACTAGTCTTTATTCTTTTACTCTAACTAGTGTAAAAGAATCTGCTGCGGCGTGAACAATTGACTTTGCATAAAGACGCAATATTTATAACATTTAAAAAAGTATCAAATTTTCATTTATAATTTCACAATGATATTTGCTTTATTTAAAGCTTGATACAAAAAAAAAATACCGAGCAGCTGCAAAACTGTTTCACACTAAATATATAATTCAAGCATCAAATTAATTAACATTGAAAACCATTATTACCTAAATACAAGAAAATAGTTTTTTCCACACTCCGTGCACTAATTTTGACTTTATGTACGTTGTATGAAAAAAATGTCCCTTAGGTGATTGTCAGCCTCGTTGAAGAATAATCTCCTTAATGCACACTAATTGCTTAATGCGGCTTTAAGAAACAGTATTTTAAAGTCAGACAGAATAAATTAATCGTAAATTGAACACGGATCGCGCAATAATACGACTGGTGCATTAACGCGGGCTCTGAAGCAAATCTATACGGATCGGGGGCCGCCGTGGAAAATCGACGATTTTTCGGCTTTCCCAACCCATTAAAACGCTCGATCTTCACATTACCATTACGGCTCGAAGGTCTATGCTGCCAGTCGAATCGCCATTACGCTGAGCCTCCGCCCGTTTTCAGAGCATTAAGGCGACTCGCTGTCCTCCTCCCCCTTGCGCACACGCCCACGTGTACAGTGCTAGGCGAATTCAAAGATGTGCTAAACCGATTGCGGATCACCGCTCATTTCCACTCCAAGTTTTTCTGGCTGCTCCGACTTTCATCGACCGTTTCGTACAAAAATTATCATTATTCATTCACAATTATATACAATTATTGTGGAAAGATAATTATGGTTTTGGCAGGATTTCATTAGTTATATATAAGAATTTACGACAATCTTGACGCAGGATTTAATGAAATTATAGCAAAAGTTTGCGTCATAATGAATGCAGTAATTTTTCTAAGAAAATGATTTTTATTCATCCTATTGAGCAACGACTAGCGGTACAAAATAATTGTAAAATTGCAGCACTTCATGAATGAAGTAGAGAAAACTGGAAGTAATATTGCTAGTAAAAATACATTGCATTAAAGTAACACAAGTCAAAACACGTGACTTTAACAAATATTACCAAATTTTAATAATAAAGTAAATAAAACGGAATATCTTATTCATTTAAACGTATACCAATATAATGCATGGAGATTGTTTCTACATTACATGCGTTTAAAATATATTTAGATATTATATATAAATATATGCATGTCGATAACTCTCCCGCTAGCAGTCCATAAATGATAAAGTCAGAATTAAAAACATAGTCGGCTAGCAGAGAAATAATAGATAAACCAGAGCCACAAATCTGCGTACAACTAGTTAGTCGATACCTAGCAGAAGTTGGCAAGGAGCCGCTTTGAATCCACTCAAAGATGATGAATACCGCAAAGTGGTGGGGAAAGATGAAACGACTGTTTGACGCTTTTCGTTTATCAAATTAAAAATGTACGGCCTCCCGTCTTAACTCAACTTAGGCGTGAATATGAAACTTCTTGTATTTTTCCTCAATATTGCCGTGAAATTTGATAGTTTAACTATTGATAATTAACAATAGATAATTATCTAGTTGATACGTTAGTATTAACAATTATTGAGGAAAAATAATGCCATTACTATAGCAATAAATTTTTGCCTTATCCGATATTTTAAAGACTTACAAAATTTTAAAGGTTCTTTTTTAGTTCTTCCCAAAGTCTTTCATTATGTTAAATTGCATCATGAGCAACAAATGGAGTATCTGATAATTTCTAAATTTTTAATCTCAAATTCAGTATTTTAGCAACGCTTAAAAATTTCTGTCAAGTGGTACGACAAATTAATTGTACACGTTTAAATAGTGTTGACAGTTTAGGTACGCACGGAATTACTACTCGCGTCCAGCGATGATAGACCGGACCAATGCATCACTACTTGGACGTATCCTTTGTTGCGGGCCTATGTTACTTGCTGTATATACCTTTGTCTCTCGGAATCTTATTATACAATTGTTCTCACGTTCCAGAAATTTCCGTGCCCCCTTCTGTCTTTAAAAACATGTTCTGACTAGCTCACACATTAGCAACCAGTCAAAAGTCATACAAAACTTTTAAAGGTTGATTATACTGAGGTACTGTATGTATTTAATAGGAAGATATTTTTCATATCTCTTACATTATAATAATCAAAAATCCAACAAAAGGTTCTAACTAAAAGTTTGGAAAATCATTGTATAAAGGTTGAAGGTTTCAATACATTTTTCCAACTTCTATCCCTGGCATATATTTTCCCTAATAGAATCCTATTAATTTCCAATATTTTTCATAAACACATTATACATTAGTAAACATTTTGATACATATTTCTGTTTCACCTCATTTTGATCTGCATTCTTCGATATTTGCTCAATCCTTATACCTAAAAGCACATTTCGAATTCTAAAAGTTCCAAGCCCATAATGGGTTGAATTTACCGCTGTCCTTATATTAAAAAATACCTCTCGGGCAAAGA
Organism: Megastigmus stigmatizans; assembly: GCA_900490015.1. NCBI lineage: Eukaryota > Metazoa > Arthropoda > Insecta > Hymenoptera > Megastigmidae > Megastigmus > Megastigmus stigmatizans. The sequence goes on along the minus strand of UELV01165786.1, from coordinate 11,657 downwards.
AAATCAGTAAAACCACTCAATCTTTGATGCAGGCTTGCTCATAGAAGTGCCGAAAATTGTCGTAAATTTCTCCACAATCTCCATAAGAAAGTCTTTCGGCTCAATCCGGTGTATACGTAGGCGCGTGCGTGCGCATCCCAGCGAATGTACATCACGTATTCATGAGTATACCAGGTGGAATATTCATTACGAGTCTCGCTCGTGAATTGGCACAGAGTAGAGATCCTGCACTTGGGGATAAGAATGCATGCATTGGGCTTAGACACGGGAGAATGGAGGGGCTCAGGTGTCGCGCTGAGCGATAGACCGAGATATATGCGAGCGGAATTGCATGCGCTGGGTATCGGTTTATACAAGGTGACCCTCTGGTTAGACTAAATTCCAAAGATGCCAACATACGCTCCGAGACTTTCCCTACGCTAAAACTCTCAGTTGCATCGGCATAATTAAATACAACAGCGCGATTTGTAACTTATAGCTATCGTTCGTGTATTGAAATTTTTTTTATACATATAGGTAATAGGAAAAAATAGTATTCGTTGTACAGAATCATGATGAACATATGCAGCGTATAGAGTTACTTGATTTTACCAAGTCTAGTTGATTTAGCTTAGTAATGGGATACTATACTACATTATCTTAATTTAATGTTAAACTGATGATCCTAATTATTTATATTATATTTATCACAATATGGTATTTATCACTCCTATTCGTGGTAATTTAATGACCTCTTTCTATACATACAGCAATTGTCTGTTAAATAAATCCAGCAACGTTTAGTCATTTCTTCCACAGTGAAACATCAATATTTTACTGCGTATAATAATTGAATAATCAAAATTTCCATAGTTGAAACATATATTGACTTAAATCCAACAGAAATATATATATACATTTCTTTGAAAAAATTACTTGAAGTAAAAAAAAAATTATTTTACATCCCTTTAAAAGTAAGAATTTCCAGTTTTACCTCCATTAAAATTTTAATTGGCACATCGAGAAAAAAATCCTGCATGTATATATAAACTTTATATAATTATCTCACCGGCAGGAGACACAAAACGAAGTTTCACGCTCTAAAAAATTGCTCATCCAATCAGTAGGTGTACCGCGCACGAAAATTCAAACGAGAGCAGCAGAGTAATGTGAACGTTCCTGGACGATTTTATAAATTGCGCTTGCAGGCGAGATACGCCACTTAAAACTAAGATAGAAGAGCATCGCGATAAAAGTTAAAGCGTGCGCAGTTCAACTGTGGCACTGGAAAGCTTATTTATACAATGACATAGTTCGCGGCGGCGGCGCAGCAGCAGCAGCGAGTCCCTTTTCAAACGAGGTTGAAATCAGGAGGCGCCCATTTGTCCCCATTATACTTCGCAGGCTAGTTACGTTAGCAACAATGATTCCTATACCAACTCGAGGCAACAATTATTACAAGCTCATATATCCTCAAAGGATTAACAAGCTCTTAATCGATGATACATTGGCGTTCACCAGTTCCTCCGGCTATATTTATATTTATATATATATATATCTTGGGAAAGAGCAGACCATTTAAAAATCACGTTTTAAAACCAAATTTCGTCAAATATATTTCATGAAATATAGAATGATTCATTAACCAAAAAATTATTTACGTCCAACCTTTAAGTACAGGTTCGTTTTGTAAATAAGTATGAAAAATCCGTGTAACGTTTTTAATTTTTATTATAGTCATAATCAAGTAAAGCACTTTCTCTGCGAAATATAAGTGAAATAGTGGTATATATATATATATTTTTTTTTTATTACGAAATAGGCATCAGAAGTAGAAAAAAACTTGCAACTGTAATTCTCGGTTCTAACTGCAAATGTCCCAATTCATAACTGAAATACAAGCGCAATTTATAAGTGCACTAGGATAAAGCGACTACAACAACAACAACTTTTCACGCTCAACGTGCACTTAATTTCTCTCCGCGATCCGCGCATAAAAACTTTACCATTACTACCAAACAATCGCTAATGCCTTCCGGCAATAATGGCCCTAGCGTTTGCTCTACCTGCTCGTCCACTTTTGCCCTCGAATATACCTATACGACGCTTTAATCGCTCTGCTACCCCTAAAACCCTTGCCCATTTCCTCGGAAAAGTCTTTCCGCTGGACTATATAACGCACCTAGTGTCAAACATCGTACAAGCATATACAGCACGCAATTGCGCTTCACTGCAGCCACCACCGGCGTGATTAAATATGGATTAGACGTTATGTATATAGGGATGCTTTTTCAGCCTCCAGTATAACGCGATGTTCTCGCGGTAGAGTCGCGGAAACGGTGGAGATAAAAGTTATGGCCTACGACGACATAATAACCTCTCGTCCTCGCACACACACACCTTCGATCTCGTAGTGCCGAGTGCGCGGCACGCATAAAAACTCCTGCCTAATTCTCCCTAACAAACCCTCGTTTATACGCGCATATCCCGTATCCCACTTAGTATAGTTAAGTATACACCGTGGCTATAGGCCAGACGTTTTATACCTTAATGCGTGCATACTTCCAGACTGATTAAGTGTTGACTGGGCGCCTAGATAGAGGGATTGGTTATTTCAATCATCGTGTGATCGATTGAGAGAGACCTGCAGAAGTAATTTTTATTTACATAATTATCATCGTTCGACTAATAAAGTATACCCGCGTTATCGTAAAGGTCACGAGAACAGTTTCGAGCACAATTACCCTGCACCAAGATCAATAAATTGATATTTAAATTGTCGGTTACACATGAGAGACTTTTTCCAAGTGAATAATCATCGTTTCAAAACACTATTTTTCACAATATATATATATATATTTCTGAACTTTCCTTAATAACATTTACCTAGAAAATCATGAAAATATATTACACTTCGCTAGAAATAACTTCTTCGTCCATTTCCATTTAATCGAATCAGCTTTTCGAGACCAATAGATTTTTTTCTCACAAATACACCCAAAAATCTATACTATACATACTTCCATCCAAAAACAAAAAACAACGACACTCCAGAACTGCGGGTACCAAAAAAAAAAACAATATCTGCATAGCAAAAAACCAATCGGCAAAAGCTCGAGTTACCCGCAAGTTAAAGTATATATGAGCCCCGTATATAAGCGTAGAGCTCCAACGGGACGTACACACCCGGCTTGAATTTACAGTAGCAGCAGCAGCAGCAACGGCGCTCGTCGCGCTGCCTTTATTACTCGACTATATAGAATAGTGCAGGCGGCGCCGAGGGCCAAACTCCCCGAAAATTTGTATATAGCCCGGGGGTTATATCGTCCTGCAGGGCTTCCCACTTAACGGCAGCTCGAGCTTGCATTTTAACGCCGTGCGTCCCTCTCTCTCTCTCTCTCTCATTATCTCAGCGAGGCTAAATTTTCCACCCTCGCGTATAAAAGCGATTACGCGTAATCGATATACGCAGTCAAGAGATGAGGCCGCGTGTTCCGTATATATGTGTGGAGGTGAACATCCACTTAGCGCGCGTGCTAAATCGCTGGGCTGTAGCCCAATTACTTTTCCGCATCCCCCGGACATTGGACGCGCGCTCGCCTATTGCTCTCGCCCCGCGATGACGCATCATCGTACGGGTCGTCAAGGAAAAGAGAGCTTTCGAGTCCGCGATATTTTTAGCGCTCGATTCGGGAGCGCGGTAGTCCCAGCCGCAGCGTGTAATTGAGTCGTTTAGCATGGAAAACATCGAGCCGTGCCAATGTAAATTCAATCTTTTCCTTTTTTTTTTCCACTTTTTCTTGCCTTCCTTATCAGTGCTAATATTTGCGCGTCTGTAATGTCTTCCCTGGATTAAAAGTGACTCGTAATTTTATGGACGATTATACCGCGAGTGTACACACTCTGGCCCTTTGAATAATGTTATATTTAAGTGGTGCTTTGTGCAATCCGCTATCGAAGATCTCTTATCTCTATTGTATGCTTCGCTGTGGTACACCGACCATTAAAGATTCCATTCATTTAATATATTAATTTAGGTATACTTTTAACAAACACGTTTCATTACTTAATTTAATAAAATATATTTTAGCAACTACAGTTTTGTATATATACAATAAGCTTTAATTACACAGCAACAATTTACCTGCATTCCCATCGAGTTTGTGCAAAAATGCTCACAAAAGTCGTTAGTGACACAAAGTAATTCAGTTTACCGATGCAATCCAAAAAACAAAAGAGATAATTGAATTGTAACTTAAATTCTCGAAATAAATAGATCGTAACAATTATTTCGACCCTTTTTATTCACACATGACATCGGGTACTAATCAGCGTGTAAATTGCTGACGAAATTTAATGAATTCATTGAATTGGTTTATTTTATATCTCGATTAGTGTTATTTTTTTTTCGCGAGCACAGCGACAACGAGAGGTACAGCACACAATACAAGTTGGGGATGTAATAAGCTCGCGGGTCGTCGAGACTTCAGGCTGTGTGTCCTTATTTTTGCAAATACAATGATGCTTGACTATGAGGATGGGGAAAAAAGTTGTACGTAATATGACTAGAGCAGATTCGTACAGCCGCCTCGTTCCATTGTACGTATTATTACACATTTTTTTATGAATGAAATGTGATCTTAGTGATTATTAAGCTGCCAAAAACACTTGATGGGGCTGCCCTTTATAACCACTATCATAATTTGCATTGTGCATTGTGAATAATTTACTACTTTAAGGTTTGTTCATTTATGAAATTCGACTTTTTCTATCAACGATAAACCAACTATCCTAATATATGAAATTCAGAAAAGCCATTTTCAAGTTACGAAGATTTTTTTTATCTAGCTTGAGTAAAATAAAAAATAGCTGCATTCGTACAAAGATATTTGTTATACATATTCAATATTGCAAAAACAGAACGAAAAATTCTGATACATTCCATAACAAAAAAATGCAAAATAAAATGCTAACGAAACTAGCTAACATAACTAGATATCCAGACGAAAAGCTCCAAAGAAAGTTAGTTTTATGACAATCGATGACTGTGCCAATTTATTGCTTGCGCTTTAATTCATTGTGATAAATTATCAACACCATAAAGTTTAATTACCTGTATAAGCGATTTCATGTCAAGTGCACTAACGACCTTTATATTAACGTCATAAATATCATCGATCTAGACGTCTTCCATAAATCACAACGTGAGCTTTAATCCCATGCGTCACAATGTTTCTGTATCGTAGGAATATGGTAAAACCCAAAGCACGAATAAGACATGCATCTACAAGAAATCGATGGATACGACTGGAAGTGAACTTGCTCGTAGGATTTCCATATCTATACGTATGTAACACTGACATAATATTTGGCGCTCTCCAACTCCTATCGAGAGCAATCGATCGCTCTCAGTTTTCATGTGTAATACACATGGAATCAATCCAAAATCTCTACACGATAATGCAGCTCATCGGTATATCATGATCCTCCATTCGTTCGGTATTATTTATTAATTCAAAGCTCAACAGAGATATTACAATAAACACACGAATCACGCCAACTTTGACAAGGCACAAAGTGAATCAATTAGAGTAATTAAAACGCTAAAGTATCATATCACACAGCGAAAAAGTACAAATCGACGCAAAAGACCGCACAACTTAACCTAAAAAGTCATAAATATCGGGGGAAGCGGGGGATAGGCAGCCAGCGCCACGTGTTCAGTGCCACCAGCGACACCGGCAACCTGTCACCCACAGGTACACGTACTATAGTAGCTGTATATACCGAGCGAAACTAATATAACTCAGGCGCAAGATATCGAAGGCGGACAGTCGCCAAGCGAGTTGATTCTCTCTCTCTCTCTCTCTCTCTCTCTCTCTTTCTAAACCTGTTGCGAGGCGATCAACTAGCCAAGCCTGCGAGAAATCCGTTATTGTCTCTCAAAGAAATAGAGACAAGTGTACCCCACTCGATGATGGCTAATAAGTCACCTGCTATCGCTGAACAAGTCTTCGGGTATCCACTCTACACTCGATTACCGTCCTATTTCTCTATTATATACTTTTACGATACTACTAAAGTTTGGTCAGCTTCCGTATTTGAGATTAAAGTGTATCGTAGAAATGATTAGCTTATATCGAATACCCTGAATCAAGCCAAAAACATTAACCTTTGAAAAAATGGAACGTATTTATATTCAAGCAAATTGGGAAATTTCAAAAGATCTTATATCTACTTCAAATATATCCAATCCTTTTACTCGTACATCAGTTATTTGTACTAGCTCTAAATAAATTCGATTGTAATTGGATAATCTCACAAAAGCGACTTGTCACTCTTAGGTCTTTGAATAATTGGCATGATCGAGTCGACATTATCTCGAGTGATCGGAAACTCTACACAGTAAATACGAGTAAAATTGCTCGATGAAGGAAATACGCTGTTGTACGAGACAGTGTTAAACAGTATTCAGATTCTATAGTAATCTGAGCATATCGATTGTCTTATAATTGCTTTCAATTTTTATTGAATCCGAGGTCTCGTGCGCATATTAATATTTTTTATTTACATTATATACGATTATATTTGGTATTCGCTTCTGTCGAGTAAAGTGTGTGAAATAAAAGTGAGAGAAAATACTGTTTAATAAATTTGGCTGAACCACACAGTTGAACATCAGCAGCAAAAATAAATTTACATAAGACCTGAACTGAAAAATTGCTTTTATGTCAGATGCAGTACTCATTTGAATATAAGATCAAGTCAGTGTTGAAATATAGTATACCAGTTTTCAAAGTCCATAAATTTCTACTGTCTCGTTTTGGCTAATGTACTGATCTATTTATACAATATTATAGATATAGAGCATTATTTGCAACTTACGTTTATTTACATTTCCGTACAACGTGTCTTATCCGATTGGTTAAATATCTGTGCCAGAAATTAATCAATTGTCTCATTTATACAACATCGTCTTTGCCTATTTCATGCTAATTCTGTGCAGGAAGTATTTCAATTGTCTATCGCACTTTACGTCTTGAATTATACGCACAACTACATTCGTCAAGTCAAGGATATCTCTAACAATCGTATATAATAGAATAAAAGGGATAAAAGAGAATGAGAGAGAACTAGGGTTTGAAAAAATCTTACTTTATGTGACGTATTCTCACTAATTTTAAAATAATTCAAAAGAAATACAAACTTTTAATATAGTCGAATACTCTGAGCCTTCTTTTTTTGCATATTCAAAATTATGATAGTTTAAAACTTGAAAGTAAATGTAGGCTTTAAAAAAATCATATAAAAAATTATATTTATCTAAGATATTTATTCAATAAATGAAAACACGAACTGTTTTTATCATAAGCGATGTATAGAACATATTCGTTGCATCAAAATGTTTAGTATGCGTAAGAAAATTATACCGAAGCTAACACTATTTTTGATCGCGACATTCGCCGAGTCATTACTTGGTCCAAAAGTACATAGCCAAAATGCTGCTTTTTAAGTGCTCGTGTCTCGCGAGTCCAAAGCTTACGTCCGCGAATCAATATTAAAGTATCATTACTTTGTTCAAAACAAAACTGCTATTAATTTTGCACGCAGGATATTTAAATTGAAAATGGCACTAAAGTATCAAAAGCAATGATCTAATTTTGTATTGCTTAATTGAGATATACTTTTATTGATATATAAATGGAATTCTGAATGCCAATTATTATTGCATTATTACTATTAAATACATCAACTTTCCATTATTTTAAAATACATCATTAAAACCACTCAGTTCAATACATTTATATACATCACCTACGAACTAAATATTGTATTATTTAAAACAAGCGATACAACAACCGCGTAAAAATACAATAGATAGTATAAAGGAAAATGGTGAAATGAATAAGGTGAAACATATCGTATCGCTCCGAGTGAACGAATTTAAGCTCAGTAAACTAGCGATCGTAAATCGCGAAGAAAGCGTCGTGAGGGGATGGACTCGATATGAAAACGAATTTTCATGCGACATTACTGCACTTCCTGAAGCGAAGTAAGACATCCGAAAGTAAAGTTTTGCCTACCACGCAAAGTCCATGTGCAATAAAAGTGGCAGCCGCCGCCGGAAAAAAAAGTACTGCAAATACACAAATCCTTACGGCCTTGTCTTAGTCGCCGACGAATAATTGGCACTCATATTCGCGAAAATATGTATATTTGCACACACAGCATATTCCATGTTAAATGGTCCATTAAGACTGTGAGAACTATCGGTTTTTCTATTGCAGGAAACTGAAGTTTTTCACAGTTAATCTCGCCGATACTTTCTTGTCGGACTTGTACTCCTTACAAAACTTTTAAACTTGTCAGATATCTCTTCAAGATTTTCATGTTACTAACAGTGCCTAAGCTTGCTGGATCGTCCTTTAAATGAGTTTTAGATCTTTTTTATATAAATATATCTACCTTATATCAGTTTGATTATACTGATAATAAGTTGCTTTATTTGTATAAAAAAAGGACTAGAAATTTAAAACTGCGCGAAGTAGTGAACTAATAATAATTGCAACAATTATTTTGAATGTGTAGTAAATTATTGTACTGACGAAAAAACAATCGAATCGAGCAACACTAAAAAAGTTTTACAAACTATTTCATTCATCAATATTTCATGCCCAAAATCAACAAACATCAGAGTTATAAATTCATTCTTCAAGAGACAGAAAATCGGTGTTTGACCTAAAATTCTTGGCAGATGGAAAACATCATCTAAAAGAACACGTTATAAACAAAAAGCCAAAAGCGTCAACGAATCAGGTTTTTATTTTTTTAAGCAACTTTTTCCTCCGTCGTCAAAAAATATATCCCATTAAAAAGGCCAGAAAATCCCTCCATAAATCATAAAATCCTTTACTGGCACACTATATAGCGCATGGAGGCCGAGGCAATTCGACATCGATGCGCGTCGAATTGTGCCGAAATGATTCGGCTTTATGCACACATATATACACACACATACACACAGACATGCCCATGATCCCGGTTTTTTGGCATTTGCCGCCGAGACTCACGCGACGTGCCAAGAGCCATTTGGCAATCGTCGCTCGTGCACTTAAAAATCGCGGCTTTCCTCCCCGTCCGCACGCGACTCGTTGACGATGTATTTATGAGCGTTTCATGGGCCGCTGAGAAAAGGAACGGCTGAAATGTGTAATGTATATGTTAATTCACGGACTGATGTGTATTGAGTTTCCTTTTTTTTCTGTTATTTTTGCTGAGCGAATCGTAAGATGATACCGTGGCTCGATGACAAGTTTTGTTTCTTTTTCGCGGACCAGACAAACGGGCAAAACAAAGTTCGAACCTGACCAGTGCTTATAATAAACACTTTAACTTTGAATTTTTTTTCTGATTTTTTATAAAAATTTATGAAAGACCGCTATAGCCATTTAGAGGTTATAATAGTACCAGGCACTGAACTCTAATAACTCAGAATAGATCATAACACATGTAAAATATTTGATTGCTATAAAATTGACTTGCAATTTTCTATAATTAATAAATATAACTATATAATAAAAAAAATTTAGTTGCTAGTCAAATAAATATTTGAAAAAGTATTCAACAAAATATTTAACCACAATAATCAAATTTTATTTTCAGTGTAAAATCGTAAAATTTTTGTTATGAATACTACTTATATAAATAGAAAATATTAATTAATCGAATTTGAAATTCATTCAGTTACTGCATAGTTCACATGCACGTTTTATGTGTTAGTAGATATGTCCTGAGTATAGTCAGACAATTTTTAAGTATATACAGCTATACCTAATCTACGATAATGTATGTTTATAGTTTTATTTATATTTGTTTCGCTATTCGATTACAAGTCAATATACTTGCATTCGAAAAATAGTGCAATCTATTTACTGCAAATTAGACTAATTTTTTTTTTAAATTACTACACACCAGTATAATTAACAAAAGTTAAAAATTATATTTTGGAAGCTCTACCTGTCATAAAGTGAAAACTGGTTATTTTTAAACTCGCTATAAATTGTGATTTTGTGTTTTAACACTTATAACATTGTTCTGAAATTTCAAAGGTTGACATAATTTTAATAAAAATAGTTATTACAGGGTCTGATCGCAAAAGCTGCATAAACCAAAGTTCCATTAAAATATTTTATGAAATTAAAAGTGTCATTTTATATTAAAAAAACTTCTGTTTATATAGTAATATTTCCAACTGAAATTGCAGTGCTATATTCTACCAAACAAATGTTATGGCTACAATTACAGTTAACATCGGCATGTAATTCGAAATGCAATTCGCACCAGACATCAATAGATAAGAATAATAAAATTATACCAATACCACCGTCATAGTTACAATTAAATTTGTTTCATCAAGACGTTATACATAAGATAACAACAATTAGACATAGGACTTGGAATGGGACTCGATATATACGATATGCACAAAACATAGTCATTTAGCGCGCTCGAAAAGTTTTCACATAGATATCACAAAAGCGTGGAAAAATGACGCAGGTGCGAAGGGTGGCCTAACACACCCGGGAAAAAGAAAGAAAATGCATCGCGCGCCCAATTCTAGAACAGCAGCGGCTCGTATACTCGCGGGGGCGGTTGTTCTCTCTATTTTAGCCGCGGCGGCGTCGGCAGCCATACACTCACGCTCGACTTGCAACAATGCTGCACTGGGCGAGCGATTGTCAGCTGTCAGTGGGAGAGAGAGAGGAAGAAGAGGGAGGAGGAGGGCAAGCCTGCGGTAGGTATAGCGATTAAGCGAGGCGCTCGAGCTTTTTCTTTTTCCTCTCGGTCGCTCTTTCCAACTGCGCGCGCGCGCACATTAACGTTCGCTAATGAATTTCGGAGTTTTTAGTGGCCCGTTTTCTCTGTGATAATTGCACTTTTCGAGGTTATGTAGACACCCTTTTTTTAGTGAGTTTTTTTTTACCGAGTGGGTAATCGTGGAATTGGATAGTGCAAGTATTGCTGGTAAAAAGTTGAACATGCTCTAGAAAAAATCGAGAGAAAATTGCCGACAAAAGGCTAAAAGCGTTGCCTTGATCAAATTAAAATGTGTTGCTATAACACTATACGGAAAGAATTGCATTTTTATAAATGTTATCGAATTAGTCAGTTTTGCCTAAGTATACGCGTACACGGAGAAAAATAGTTCACTAAAAATTGCGAGAAACTTCATGAAAAATTACTATAATATTCAGCAATGGTGAGACAGAGTCGCTGTTTACTAATGTTTAGTAGACAGTATAGTAAAATTGAAGTATGCTAAGTTCTAGAAAATATTATTTTAATAATTAGTATACCAGTATAGCAATTTTTAATTTATTTTCTCTTAATTATTACTATACCAGAAGAATGTTTTTAAAAACTAAAATAAATTTTGAATTCAATATACTATATATGTTTTTCTATTTAATGGATTGCGGAGAATTCTTTATTTTCTAGAATTATCAAATTAAACCTGAATTCATATACCACATTTTTTGACATACTTATTTTAGACAATTTAACTTATTGGATTCGCAACGCATTTTTATTTTACATTTCAAAGACGCTCGCCTGTTCTTGTTCTCCTAAACATATAAATAAATTTATAAATATACCTATATAACTTCGCTATACTG
>UELV01165764.1:0-17133 GCA_900490015.1 Megastigmus stigmatizans | reverse complement strand
ATTGTTCAATGTTTTCGTGACACACACTTCCATTGTACGAAACAGACTGACGTTGAATATCCAAGAGCGCTTTGTTACGTACCGCTTACAGTATATACATTGAACATTCCCGGAAGAGTGTAAAAATAAATATTGACGGCTCGCAAGGAAATTTTTCGTAGAAAATAAATTCCATAGTCAAAATACCGCGGGTCAAGTATTTGCAGGCGCAAAACATGATTAGCGCCCGCTTTTGAAAAGAGGCGGAAATGCAGTGTTTTGCGCCCGGAAAACAGTTATCAAAAGTTGAGTTTCGCGCCCGGAGGATTAAAAAAAATTTTATTGCATTTTGTTATAACTCCAATATAATAATTAAATATTATAATATAAGTTATTTCAATTTCATTAAAAATAATTATAAAATTCTATAGGGTCTTATCGTCTTTTAATCTTGTATAAGAATTTTTACGTAAGTTGAGCTGCGGCAAAGCGAGCGCGCGCTAAACAATCGAAGAGAGGGAGAGCGAGCGAGCGGAGAAAGCAATACCGCTGTAGCTCATATGCGCCGTTCGTTAGCAACAAACTTTTATATAGGGAATGTGACTGCGAGAGAAGATATATTCAAACGAATATAATATTTCTCAGCGCAGTAAATAGAGTAAGAGGTCAAGGAGGACCAAATTGATTTTCGCGACTTATGTTACTTTATTACAACGGCCTCCTTAAACCAATAAATATTTTTTTTATGGAAAAATTATTTTATTTATAAATTAATTGATGATTAATTATAAATGGAAAAAACTATCTTTTTTATATTTTGTTGAGTTGTTGACGTTTTTCCTACGAATCACGTGTCACGCTCACTGAATGAAAAATAAGGCTGTGTTGTGCGCGCCGACTAGTGCGCAATTTATTTTAATGATCATTTTTTTATTGATTGAATTATTAGATCTAGCGGCGAAGCAAAAGATTATAGTTTTTTTCTTTTTCTAATTTATTTTCGTTTCCTGTGATAGCGTGCTCTCAGCTAACGTCTGAGAGCAACTATCATACTTGAGTCCTGATTATTTTGTAAAGTCGTTTCTTCTCTTATCAAAATTTTTTTTGGGTATAGAGGGAAATTGTATCTTTTTCGGTGAAGATTTATGCAACGTTCGCAAAGAAAAAATAATTATTTATTATAAGTTTCTCTTGCTCGCGATAAAAAGTCGCTAATAGATAGTAAAATCTGTAAGCGCGTCCTGCTGAGAGCTCGGTGGGAGCACTACTCTCTGATATTTTATTGATTTGGTCCTGCTTTTCGCCAAAAAGTTGGAAATTTATTAGAGATAAATAAATTAAAATTAACGCCGCTTAAGCATAATTTTCGGGCTAAGAAGTCAAAGGCGTCAGATGAATGCCAGCAGGACAAAAGAAAAGGACTCAAGTCGGAAATCGGAGTTCTAATCGAATCCGACCAGATAATAGCATGTGCACAACACAGCAGTGCGATTATAAACTCAAATATTGTATTTCGACGTGTGTAGCAAGCGACAATGGCGCAGAGGAGCGCAAAGAAATTAAGCAATGGGTGTCTCAAATGGAAATAAACTCACTGATAAGTCTTCTCGAAAGGTTGAGACTCATTACAATCGGAACACATCTGACGCGAACGATGCGGCTCGTAATATGGCTGATCGGTGAGTATTCGTCGACAGATTTCACGGAGCCGTAAGAAACTGATGCGCAACGGGCGCTAGTCAAGCGCGAGCAGCTCCGGCGCTTGTTGGTCGACACAACGCTCAGAACAGGCGCAGGATTGACGTTCGGGCAGTAAGATCCCGAGCGAAGGGTGAGTTATCTCTTAAGGTCCCTGTTGGACATTGCTGATAAGCAACATGTCCATCAAGAACAGGATGATGTAGAGCAATGGCAATCTCCGAGGCAAACTGTTTGGGTTTGGAAATCTCGGGGATTGAACTACTAGCAGAATCAGTCCAAGAGACTGATCAGCCACAGCCGCACATAAATCACCAGAGTAATGCACAAGAGCACGAACCTCTGCGGCAAGGTGACCAAAGTTCAACATCGGAGACGGAGTGCACAGTGCTACTCTCCGAGATCATGAAGTATTTGCGCAAACTGCCTATACAAGTGAATGTTATCACGCAGTCTATGAGGGTGATGCCGAGACAACGTAGTGACGAAGAATTTAGACTACTAACGAGCACGCACATTCAAAACACAACGGTATGAAGCAGAGTATGTGCATGTGTCTCCGATGGGACATAGGAGACCAAAACCTGAACACGTCGTTCACCGAAATGAAAGGTGAAATTAGGCAGCAGCAGCGAGATAATCCGAATTATAGCAATGGCCCGCCTCGACATAATAACAATTTCAAGAAGTGTTGGTTTAATATCAACGAGAAGCAAGATCCCAAGTCTCAGCAGTACTCTCCTCAGCGTCAGAGAAAAGAGAATGCGAAAAAAAATTTCAATCGGTCTGGTCACGATATCAAGGACTGTAAGAAGTCGAAGCAGGGCAGATCCCGGCGAATAAAGTGTCAGTAATTAGCTCTGCCAAGATGCAGTCGCATAATGGGTCATTAGTTCGTGATGGATCTGAATCCGCCACGGACGATGAGCTGGAAGCTCGTTGGTGGCTTGCTATAGAGATAGCAGCTTTTAAGTTACATGCACTCTATGATCCCAGAGCATCACGCACGAGAGTGGGATGTATTGGCTTGTAAATCACCAGTGCACGCAGAGTTGAATCAACTCCGTATAAAGGCTTAGTAGCAATAGTGGCAAATGGGACTTATTCGTCCATTGCAGATTATGTCACATTGCCATTTGAGATGTCAGAATGTAAAACGAGGTTGAAAGTGCACAGTCTATGCTTGAAAGTGACCTATAAAAAATCACGTTAGAAGTAGTCAGCGTGTCAACAATAGACGCCAGTCTCATGCCAGCTGTTGTATTGGCCACAACTGATCCACAACTGCTGGCTTAGCTGTAACAGCTTTCAGATCAGATACTGCCGTCTGCCATAAAACCATTGGTAAACACGGCGTAAGTCGAACATGAAATAGATTCCGGCACCGCTCGTCGTATTAAACAGCGTTCTTACCCAGTCTCGCAGAAAATTGAAGAAGAAATGCACAAACAAGTGCGGGAGATACTCGAGACTGGAGTGGTAGAGTATTCCAACAGTCTGTAGTCTAGCCCTGTAGTTATAGTGCGGGAATCGAACTACAAGTATCGATTTTGCTATGATTTCACGAAGATCGAAACGATCTCTGTCCCTGATGCATATCCACTGCCTTATATGGATATTATTCTGCTTAACCTACAGAAGACTCGATATAGTTCCTCGTTGGATCTGAGCAGTGCTGACCATCAAATTCCTCTAGGACAAAATCAAGACCAATTACGGCTTTACAGTGCCAGGACTGGGACTCCAAATTACTTTTAATTTAAATTTCAATTAAATTATCCATTTGGCAGATTAGGCTATTAAATTTAGATTTTAAAAATAAGTTATTTTAAGTACTAATTTAATTATTAAATAGATTTAATTGAAACAGAATTTCATGCATTCATTTTTGTTTTTTATCAATTTTAAGAAACTTATCAATTTTCATTGCCAAATCGTCAGCCCTGATTTTTTAAATATATTTTGACACATTATATGCATAAAATCCATATTTTTCAAAAAAAAATTTCAAAAACCAAAACCTCGTTGCAGTCATGGCGTTTTTTAACCGGTCGCCGAGATATGGCGCATGCGAAGCGGCAGCCGAGATAGGGCCGATATAAAACCAAGTGTATCGCGATACACTTAAATCTTCGATATCTGTGCAGTATTGATAAAAAGTGGTGTAATTAATACAAAATCCACAATACAAAAATTAAGAGCAGCTTGGCATTACGGTTTTTCTCGAATTTTTTTCAAGTCATTGAATTCAGATATTTTAGCAAAGTAATTATTACGTACACGAATAAATATATAGGATAGCTCATAATTCTGTGCATTAAATGAATTCAAATTAGAAATCTGGACATTCGTGTAACTATTTTCTGCTCTTGAAATATCATTTCTTTCACGAAGCAATTGCATTCAGACGCGCCGACAAAAACGAGTCAATGACGGCCTTGGATTCACCCATAAAATTTGTTTCGATCCCGCTTATTGAAGCTACTATGCAAGTTAAGAAAAGGCATTCGTCATCTAGATTCTTGTCTGTAAACTTTTGTTTGCAGTCTAATATAAATTTATTTTCATGCATTGTAACGGATCTGCTCGGCTAATAATTTATGAAAAATAAAGCGATGTCTGAGTCGCTACAGTCTACTGGCTATCAACGCTTTATATTAGTTCGTAGACCGATTCAGATGTCGGTGATTAGCGATATTTGTGGTGACTAACCCCGAGATGAGAACCGTTATAGTATATTGCTTGAAAGGTCCATTAGTAATATTCATAATAGCCTGCTAATAGCGTGATTTAATAAATTTTGCAGAGATACTTCACATAATTTTTCATTGCATATTATTTTTGGTGTTCAATTTAGCTCCCTATTGCATAGCTAATATTGTTTTTTTAGTAAAATTATTATCGATTAACAGCACCCTGATAAAAATAGAAAATTTCAATGAAGAATTGAATTGTTAATCTTGATATAAAAAAATTACATTTGGGTACAGCTCAGGTCGATTGTTTGAATCGAATGCGAATCCAATAGACTGTTTTTTATCAATCAAGTTAAATTATTCTTAATCAAATCTAGTAAACTTTATTTACAAACCATTGAGAAATATTCAAATTATCCAATTATTTTCAATTATAAATTCAATATTAAATGGCAATACCAAAAATAACATTAAGATTACACTAGAAAAAACATAAATCCATTCAAATTCATTGAAACTCAATGAATTTCAATTATGCTATCTACATTCAATAGCGTTTTGAATTTGTGCATTGACCTTGAATTCACATGTATCAATAATTCTTACAATTATTATCTTTCCAATGTACTTTAATAACTATAATTAGCATAATAGGTTGTTCTTATACACTAACTGATCAAAAAATGGAAAACCCTGCGAGAAAAATTTCGCACTCTTCATAGCACCTGGATTCTCTGTCTTGCCGCTGCCAAATACCAATGAATCATGGTCTGCTCTCCAATTACTTCGAGTTTCATCTGTTGAGCGTCATTGCGTAGAATGTAGGATCTGTGAGATCCGGGATTTATCAACACGTGTACAACTCTGACACCGCCTGGTCCTTTTAACTTCACTTATAATAATTGTAAATTCGTCTTGGCTCTCCACAGAGTGTAATCGCACGACAAAGTCAAATATTTAAAGGTTTTTGAAACTTCACTCACTTTATGAAGTTATGCATAAAAAATGTGACTTTCACGCTACATCTGCATGGATCAGCCGACGCGCAAAATGCATGGCAATCCATGCTTAAGTAGGTGATTGTGAAGCTAGCTTGTCCGGATAAGTCGGGGAGCTTAGCGCCGCGCCAAAAAGGATAATAAAACGCAGGCTGCGCGGACAGGATAGATTCTACCTTCCGTCAATTTTCTTTTTTTTTTTTTAATTAAATTTTCCTATCTCTTATTACGTTGAAAAATTTTTATTTTTCATTTTATTTAATAATTTTATTAGAGAAGCAAGCTATTAGTACATTTATTAAAATATGGAAAAATCACATATGGCCCATTCCATAAAGATTCAACGACTAAAAAAAATTCTTTTTTTCAAACTTTGGGATGTTAATCTACTTTGGCTGTAATGAGACCCGTGTTTTTTCATTATTCCGAAATAAATGTTTGGAGTTCTGTGGCGCCATTTCAAAATTTACTTCGTGACAGCGTTCCGAAAATGAAAATGCACCATTTTTTTCAAGTGGCCCTCATTTTTGCCCAAATCAATCTATTTTACTTTTTTTCCAAAATGTGCAGGATTTTATCAGCTTTCACCTGGTTCTTTTAAAATTCAAATTGCTTTGAAACTTTCTGAGATAAATGAGAAAAACAGAAAAAAATCATTTTTTTTTTCAAAAACGATTTTCTAAAAAAACCCCGATTTCTATTTTTACCAAATTTGAATATGTTTTCAAGGTAAAATAAGCTATTTTTGACCGCTACACGGTAGTGCCTTTTATTTTCGTCATCGAAAAATGTCAAACTACAAAATACATATATTTTAGCACAAAACAAATTTTTATTATGATAAAAATTGATTTTGAGCAATTTTGATTTTTTGAGTAAGGATATATGTATGTATGTTGTCAAATTAACCGTTTTTCTCCATGAATTTTTGAGGGATCGGTCCGAAACTTTGAGGATCAGCTTATTATATTATAGAATAGAAACGTTCCTATTTTGGGTCATATCCGTCGAAAGGCTTCGAAATGGCACACCTTTTAAAAATGGCGAAAAAACGTTTTTTAACTATATCTTGAAAAATTAATGAATATATCTTGAAGTATAAATAGACGAAGTGCAAGATCTAAAAAAATGCAACTTTTTTGTACAGTAAACTTTTCTCTAAAATCAGTTCCTTCCAAGATAACAGTAGAAAGCGGCAAAAATGCTTAAATTGGCTAAAACGGACCGCTTCTTGGGCATTAACATAAAAACTATTTATTTTTCATAAAAGTGTTAAATGTAAAAGATTTAGAGTACAAAAAAAAAAAACTTTTCTCTATTGAACATTTTTTGCTAAGAACGATTCATTTTAAAATAACAGTGGAAAACAATTTAAAATGCTTAAATAAGATAAAAAAAGACCGTTTTTTAAGCATTAACATAAAGAATATTAATTTCTCATAAAACTGTTAAAAGTAAAAGTTGTAGGGCACAAAAAAAAATAACTTTTCTCTATTGAACAATTTTCGCTAGGAGTGATTCATCTCAAGATAATAGTGGAACCAGTTGTAGAGAAAGCAAATAAATGCGAGCACGAGGCGCGAGCAGTGACGATCGTACCTTACATGCTAAAAGCTTCGATTTTTGTATACTTTGTATCACGATCGTCACTGGAATGTGTCAGCGCTAATATACAGGGTTGTCCTATTTTAAATAACGGATAGGAATATCTCAGGCAGTAAGCGCTTTGGAAGAAAACTTTTTATACAAAAGTTGTAGGGTACAGAAGGAGCTAGTTTATGGTGACCATGACCTTAACCTTGAAGTTGATAGTCAAGGTTATTTCAAGTTCAACTTCATTTTTTAAATGGCTACCCTCATTTTTTATTCCAGAATTAAAAAGAGCTTCAATACCATAGTAGAACGTAGAATTTTCTGCAATAAAAGATGAATGTAGCCATTCAAAAAAAAACGACGTTGACCTTGAAATAACCTTGACTATCAACTTCAAGGTTAAGATCAAGGTAACCATAAACTAGCCCCTTCTGTACCCTACAACTTTTGTTATAAAAAGTTTTCCTCGAAAGTGCTTACCGCCTGCGATATTCATATCGGTTATTTAAAATGGGACACCCTATATAACTGTGATACAATTTTATAATAAAAATAATTATCATACGTTTTTAACTTGAATTAGTGAAATTTAACTTTTGAATTAGTGCAAACACGCGATCACTGATTCAGAAAAACATTTTAAAAAAATTATTATATTATAGCTATACGTAATAATCCCGAGCGAAACCGTGACGGGAGATCCTAGTTTAGTCAAGTGGCAATATGCCATCTTGTTCCGATCGAGAAATATGGCCTCGTGAAGACAATGGCCATTTCTACACATTTAAACTTCATGTGCGTTATGTATAAGCTCATATCAAATAAGTTTAATACGGGTAAATCATTTCTCAACGTAGAAATGAGTAAAAGAATTGGTATAAAACAACATTCAACATAAGTAGAAGTAAAATAAAGTATATTTTCTTAATCGATATGTTTGTGTTACAGTAATTTACTCTTTTTTTAGTATGCTTTGTGATTGCGATGTTTTTAGAACAAAATTTTTGGTACGCCAATCCGAAAAAAAAAATAATTAAACTTTTTCCGGCGTTTTCGAGCTCTATATTTCAGTTAAGTGGTAGAATACTATTTTTCTTTTGTCTATTTAGTATATTTTACTCTTCTTAGTTTTTATGAAAACATGACACCTAGATATAAGGAGATCAAGTAATAAAAATCAAAAGGTTCTTTATTTTTGCAAGAATTATGCTACTACAAATGCTTTAAAGTAACGTATTTTATAGCGAGCAGCTACATTGAGAAATGCTAACTTTCAAATCCCATATTTTCTATTTCTCTGCTCGAAATCAATTGCGCGTCTTTCATACCTTCAGAATATCTATCGCAAGTGCCATTGACAATCAAATGATTATTCAAATGAGCGAAAGTTCATTTACCCGCAACTGTCAATGAACTACGCGTATGTTAGTTAGGTAGAGTTCCTTAATTATTTGCTGAGAGAGATAGATAGATATAAGATTATTTGTAAATATTTACAAAATATGTTACATTGCTTGATATTACAAAAATTTTTACAATTCTTCTAATACATTATACAATTTAATTTTTAATAATAATATTTTACTCATACATTAAGTCTTTCTATGACATCACAGTTTATTTACATTTTTCTGTCTTAAAAGTTTCAGATTTAAAGTATCACACAGAGTGTCTTAACTAAAATACAAAGAAACAAAATTAACAAAAAGAGCGATGTATATCTATCAGTGATGCGTTAAAATACAAATTTCACATCCTACCATACACACACTCGTGCTAATAAATACACTCACACTTTTGAAATATAAGTATACGGGATAGAACTAATAAATTAACATATAGAAAATTTATGAACCCGACCCTAAGTGTGCAGTGTAAGAACAATTAAGGTTAAACGGACAAACAGCCAAAGGTGCAGTCCATGGCAGGGCTAAGACTCAAGATCAAAAAGGTGTTGATAGATCACTGTCTTAAATCTGTGCAGAGAGTCCGGAAGTGAGTTTCAATAGAGTGCACATTGAACTACAAAAAATCTTATTCCAGTCTCCGTGCGTCTCTTGGTATTGAAAGTTCCTGTACAGCACCCCTGCTAATGCTCCTGGACTGATGCCTGATGAAAAAAGCTACTAAGTACTGAGGTTTATGTAAATGACGGATTTTATACATAATAATTACAGCAAAATAATTCCTTCGAGCATCAACTCGCAACCAGCCCAGTTGCTTTCTGTAGGGGGTTATGTGTTCGTCCCTCCTAGCACCATAGATGTACCTGACACATGTATTACTCAGTCTCTGTAGCTGTGTTCTTTGCTCGTCGGGCGCATCAATCCACACTACAGAGCAATAGTCTAGATGGGGTAAGACTAGGGCTTCAACTAATCTTCTGCGTAAAGTCTCGTTGGTACATACCCTTATAAACCGCAGGTTGAGAGAGAGAGAGAGAGAGAGAGAGAATGTTCGCTCATTTATTTTTTCTATTAATAAATTTTTATTATTAAGAATTATGCATGATTTTTGCGTAAATTCTAATGGGGAACTCACAATGAAATAAAAAGTTTTTATTTATTTAAATTGCATAGAGAGAGAGGAGGAAGAGATAGAGAAAGAATGCTGCCTCATTTAATTTTCTATTAATAAATTTTTATTATTAAGACCTAGTTATTTAAATCATAACTTTTTGTTTCATTGTGAGTTCCCTATTAGAATTTGCGCAGAATTCATGCTTAATTCTTAATGATGAAAATTTTTTAATAGAAAAACTGAATGAGCTAGCATTCTCTCTCTCTCTCTCTCTCTCTCTCGGTGAGGTGAATTGCGTAAGACAGCATTTCCTGCTCTAACACATTCCTGCTTTAAGAAAGATTGTTTGCCGCCTTTTGCCTTCGGACGTTTTTTGTTGCAGGTTCTTGCACGCGCGTTAATGCAAGCCACCGAGGAGTCTAATTTTCAACTTTTTTGATGAGCCTGTTAACCCACTTTATCTAAGTTTTTGGTACCGCAGGAAGGAGAATTTGAGATTAATATCCTGACTTTGGAGGTTAGTGCTGACAAATTTTCTCTTTCAGCTACGCGAAATTTTTCGCAATTTTGGCAACGTAGCAACATCCAACTTTCTCCTATGTCACGAGAGGGCACCACTTCCCGGTACTACTTCCCGACAGGAAAAGTTTTGGCAAAAAAATGGTAATTGTTTTTACTACCGGGAGGTAGTTTCGCTAGACATAACGCTTGATAAAATGTCGGACGCCACGAAGGTTTGTACTACTTGCAAATTGCCGGTCCACACCAGAACTTCTCTACTACAATGTATAAATTGTTAAGGGTACGTTGTATATGTTGTCAATAGCAGCAATTGTGATGATTCGTAGTATTATTAAAGATATCTATTTTTCTCTCCCTCTCCCCCCTCTATCTCTCTATCTCTTTCTTTCGATAGTCATGCATTAGACGCTTTCACACCGTGTTCCAGCGAAAACACTATTTTAAATGTATTCGCATTACTCCCTCGAGAGTAAAAATTTTGCAGGTAGTTCGGCCTGCTTCCGCGTCCTTGTGTATCACAGCTTGGCTCGATAAAACTGACCCTGGGAGACCGAGTTCTGCCTGCCACATTCTCTACTGTTGCTTCTCGGTGTCATAGGCCATTCGACCTAAGCTAAGTAGACGGGAGAGAGAGACAGGGAGGGAGGGAGCGAGTACTGTAGTCGACGACACTGTACTGGCACTGGACTGTCTATGCAACAATCTCACGGCGGCTATTGATTGGCAATCCATCATTAAATCATTTATTCCAAAAAAAAAGTTCGTTCAGCTATACAGGAAACGTGACGCACTGTATCGTCGGTACAAACGTACGAAGGACGAGTCGCTCCTAAAGCTTGTTGCTGGAGCGGTGTTGGAGTGGGCGGCTGATGCCTCTCTCAAACTCAATTGGTTTATCAATGACATTTGCGATAGATATTCTGAAGGTATGAAAGACGCGTAATTGATTTCACGCACAAAAATAGAAAAGATGGGATTTGAGAGTCAGCATATCTCACTCTAGCTGCTCGCTATATTAGGAGTTGTATTAATTATAAATATAATATAATTATAAAATAATATTCAATAATTTTTTTTTTTAATTTTTAATATCCTTTACAGTAACTTAATTCTATATAGTAGAATAATGCTTACAAAATAGAAAAATCTTTGATTTTTATTACTTGAGCTCCTTATATCTAGGTGTTATATTTTTATACAAACTAAGAAGAGTAAAATATACTAAATAGACAAATGAAAACTGGTATTCTGCCACTTAACTGCATTATGGAGTTCGAAAAAATAAAAAAAAACTTTTTTTTCATATTAACGCACGAAAAATTTGGTTTTAAAAACGTCGCGATCACAAAATATACTAAAAACCCATTAAATTTTTTTTCCAGTGTTGAAATTCTTAAAACAAATGGGAAAAAATCCGTATGAAAATTATAATGATTTTTCATTTTTACAATTTTGAGGTTAGGATTACGTAAAAATCATTCATATTTTAAATGTGAAAATGTACCTTCATAAATTTTTTAAAAGCCGGAAATGATGATAGGACTGAGAAAAAAAAATAAAATCTAAAAATCACTTTAGGGTTGAAAATTTTGAACTGCATATTTATAATTTACTCTAAGTGAGGCCAACTCCATATGCTTATTCGGCTCTAGCGTTTTTTTCTGTATTGTAACGGGGTTGCTTATGCGGTGTGCAGTACCGGTGTACTCCTATACTCCTACCTTTCCTGCACGTTGCAGCGGGTAAATCTTCACGGAATTTTCCCCGCTGATCAGGTGAAACAGTCACTGTACAAATGCGAGACTCTCTTGAAAAGTCTCGCTTTCCGTTGCTCGGACTTTCCGATCGTGAGCACCGATGCCATGCTCACGATGCCAGCTACTCAGTAATTGCCCAGTGGAAATGCTTTTCCACTGTGCCCGCGGAGGCGGCGGTAATCGCAGGAGAAATAGGGGAATGTACAACTTAAAGAACGAATGCGGGACTCTAGGTTATTAAACTGAATATATTCTATAATATTCTTTAACCCATTAACGACCAAGACCCCGAATTTTCAACATGTTTTTCAAGGCCTTTTTTCAACTAAAAAAAAGGTTTGAAAAAATTTGAAAAAGATCATATCCTACGTATTTTCAGCTGTTCTTTCGAATGGTGATACCGATTTTTTGTTAAAATACTCCTGCAAAAAATATGGCGTGTTTTTCACGAAAAAAAGTTAAAAAATTTGGAAATTTTCAACTTTCGCGGGAAAACACGCACACATATACATACGCGGATCGCCGTTTGCAATCCGCCGCAATACTAGTCGAGGTACTTACTCTGCGCTGTGCCGATATCAGTAACCGCTCTCTTTAACTCTCTATACTCCTCAAGCAGTTGCACTGGCCTGCAGTCCAGTGCAGCTTACGTCGTGGGTGTTGTCCCACTCATCATCCTCGGTGCTTGCGCCGTTGGTTCGAGCGTCAAATCGAATTAACGATTGTATCATCGACTCAATCGCAAATTCGTTATAGTATATAATATTAAGATCTGAAATTGCTAACAGACATTCATAAAACGCACACAAACAATGGTATGTCAAAAAAATTTGATGTTTCGAAAATTCATAACACTCTTTTGTTGTTTGAGGTTTTGTTTTTTAAGTTAGAATTTTTTTCAATCGATAATACTTTTTTACTTTTAACAACATATCTAGCACTATTACAACGAATAGTGCTATTATATCTATATATGCTATCTATATATGCTATATATGTGCTATTATAGCAAGGAATCTAACTCGAGCGAGTTGAACGCAGCTTGATGCTCCATAGTAGCATGCTCCCTACTTCATACGGTACCCACCGCTTAGCCACCTTAACCCGTTTCGGCCGAAAACGCCACTCGCGGTACACTGGTCTTTGGGAGCTAATAACTAATGCTATAGGCATAAAAAAAAATTAAGAGGGACATAATTTTAAAGTTTACGACATGCCCTTTCCGATGGTGAACTTGAAATTGCTCCAAAATATTATTAGATATGTTTTTAAATTGAGTTTTCAAAAGCTTTCCCGTCGGCAATCAACCTGGAACCTTTTTAACCGGTGGAATAAATGAATGTATCAATTTGAAAATACTAAGGCAAAAAATTCATCTTGAACCATGGCTTCTTAAAGTTTAGACATTTATTCCACCGGTTAAAAAAGTTCCAGGTGGATTGCCGGCGGGAAAGCCTTTTTTTTTTGTTTAAACGGCATTTTTTCATAACTAATAATATTTTGGAGCAATTTCAAGTTCACCATCGGAAAGGCCATGTTCTAAACTTTAAAAGTATTACCCTCTCAATTTCTTTTTAACGCCTATAGCATTAGCTCCCAAAGACCGGTGTACCGAGAGTGGCGTTTTCGGCTGAAACGGGTTAAAGAGATTAATTGATCAAATACATTTCTAAGTATTTCTTCTAATAGAATAAAAAAAAACATTATCATAATAAAGAACATATAAAACAGGTACGAGTCACCGTAGGTCTCCGCTATAAAATACTATACGATACTTGTGACACAAGCAGCTTATCTTATGCACTTATATCGTATTGCATTATAGTGTATCTTCCTCAAATTGACATTATCTCAAGATTTAGTTTAAGTTGCTAAAAGACTATGAATCTTTAGCAAAATTGCTAGAAGCACGACTCCCATTTTGAGTTAAAATAATTATAACGTTCTGTCTTTTGTTAAATTGACTCTGGATCTCTCCTTTAGGACTCGATATGTCACTGTGTATACTTCATATCCAGGGAGATTTTTATGCTTTTTCTTGTAACGCGGTAAGCGAGATCTTGTGCAGGCCCTACTCCTGGACAATTTGGTCATCTTGATAGAACAATACGTGCATCTAGACCACAACTCATGATTTCGAATAAAATTGCATCTGCCCCGCATTATACGTTTTTTTTTTTCTTATAAAAACATGCCGATGCAGTGAATTGAACCCGTTATTAGAAGCGTCGTATTAGAAGCCCCTTACCGCCTAAACCAAGATTGTTCTCGAAAATTATAATGTTCGTCGGTCAATCGATAGTAAAATGAGTTTTGTATTTCCTATGCACGAGTTGCTGTTCTCAAATGAGCAGGCGTTGATACATTCATCTGTTTATTTTTTGTAAATACCCTAAGTTGTGTTATTCGTTACTATTAATAAATAATAAACGGAATACTACCTATTTTATGCTAAGCTTATTCTTTTTTATATTTCTAAATTATCATTTTTTAAATTTTATGTTGCAGGTCAAAGCTTAGTGCGAGGACACACATCGAGAGTGACTTCCAATGATGGTACTCGAATTCGTGGTAGTAGAGGTCGTCGAATGCGTTCAAAGTATCCATATAATTATTAAACTTGATGTAGTTACTCTTCGTTAAGCACTGCATTTATATTAAAGTAAATTTTAAAAACCAAAAAAATCAAGTAAAGAAAAGCTCCGAAATAATTTTAATATTTTTGTAAATTAATTTCTAGTTTAAGAATGTGTTATTAAATAAATTACATTTACATTCCTATTCACTTTCCAAGCGCAGTCTCTTCTTGCTAATTGTGTGCCTGTATATATAATTTTAGGACTTTTGGAATACTCTTAATTTTAACACCTAAAACATCAAATCATGAGTCAATGCAGAATCGCCCCATCTCGGGATCTAGTTCGAAACTGCTCTTTTTCGGAATCTAATTCAAAACTGCCCTCTCTTGTAATCTAGTTCAAAACTACCCTATCTCGGAAGCTTGATTTTTTTCCTCAAATTGAAGATGGTAGTTCTGAACAACTTCTGTTATACGGTAATTTATGAAGTTGCGCGCAACCTTTTAATTGATTTTTGTTATTTCTCAAATGTATTTACAAATAATTTTATGTAATAATATTATGTCATATATTTAATGTTATTTATAGCAATTAATTGATTGATTCATTAATCGATCAATAGTCCAGTGGCAACAAAAACGCCCTCAAAAAAAGGAAAAAGAATGATCTGAAAAGATAGATAGAGATTAGTAAAGTAGGGTGAAGATAGTTAAAGCATGTTTACGAATAATAGAAAAATAGAGATTAGAGAGGGAACAAATCTAATCACCTTGATGATTTTGAGGTTGATCTAATAGGTCGTCGCCGCTGGTGAATATGACGATGGATTGAGAACCGCCCGCCATAAACGAATCGGGGGCGCTGGTGATGGAGTGCCAGCTGACAACGCAGAGCCTGCATTCAAGTGGGGCTCACAGTCCACCGGTAGGCGAATCATTATTACTAGTGGTCGCCGAAGAGTGAACGTCACGGTGCGCAACGTGAGAGTCCTGGTGATTCCGTTAGCGCCTGGGTGGAGCTGTGCAACGCGCACTAAATGCCACTTAGTAGGTGGTAGTAGTTCATCCGTAATCAGGACCAGGTCGTCCTCGGGGATGGAAACAGTGGAAACCCCTGCAAAGTGTCTGTTCAGCTCCTCCGGTGAGAAGCCGTTCAACTCATCTTCATGTCTGGGTATTAGCCCCAGGTCACGCAGCACCTTCCAGACATTATTACTGCCTAGAGCATTAAACAGTCTGCTGTGATAGAAAGATGTTCTCGCATTCTCCGTCATTTCGTCCGTCTGTTTTCTAAAAGTGTAAAATTCCTGCAGAAACTTCAAGTCTTTTGTACGTTTATACCGTCGGTAAAGAGCGTCACGTTTCCTGTAGAGCTGGGCTAGCTTAGCGTCAACCCAGGCCAGCCTGCCTTTCTTAGGCGTAAAAGTTTTAAGAGGAGCTTGAGACTCTAGTGCCGCCGATAGATTGTCGCAGAGGCAGCCCAGAGCTCGCTCTACCTCGATGTCCGCAGCACCGAACGGCGACCAATCACAGCTAGAAAGATATTCACACAGTAATGGTTGTGATATTTTCTTATACTCTCGGAACTGAAAATGTTTTGACGCGTGTGGTTGAATATTGTATAAAATGGTTGCAGTAATTATATTATGCTTGCTGTGAAAGGGCGCCGGCACGCTGCGACCATCAAGAATGCTGTCATTGTCGTCAACTAGTATAACGTCAATCCACGTACTAGACGTGGACGTGAAATGCGTCGGACCGTGCTTGACCAGTTGCAGAGAGAGTTCGGCAGTAAGTTTGCGAACAAACTTAGCATCATCACTCTCTCTAAGAAGATCCGCATTCAGATCACCCATAAGAATTTTGTGGCTATAATCGAAACAATATGTACGCATGGTATCAAGAAAATCTAAATCTTTGGTAAAAGCTATTTTAGGCGGCCTATAAATGACAGCCGCTAAAGTGGGAGGGGAGCTGCCACTTTGAATACTACAGAATATAAATTCAGGAATTCCTGGTTTACCTAGCTGTTCCGTGTTGGATGTAGCAAGAACTTGGCATTTTAGATGTGATTTAACATAAAGGGCAACTCCACCTCCATTCACGTTACGATCCTGTCTAAAAATCTTATAGCCGTTGATCCGAATGAGATCATCTGTTACATCCGGGCCCAGCCAAGTCTCTGCCACGCCAAATAGATCGTAGGCGGGACCATCGAAAAGAAGTTGACGGGTTTGCTGAATATGCGCCCGTAAAGAGTTCACATTCAGAAATCCAGCACGTAAACCCCCTTTTTTACCCTTGGGCTCTCCAGCAGCTGAAGCTCCTAGTCAATCGTTTTTTGAACATTCTTTATTAGCATTTGCAATCTCAACGCTAATGTTTTTAGTGCTTGAGCCAGTTTTTATAATATTTTCCTGCGTCTTATTCCTTTTGCTCTTATTTTTACATTTATTTCCATTTATATTTTTATTTTTGTTTTGGTTCTTATTTTTATTTTTATTATTATTTTTATTATATGACCTGTAATTGCATTATCTTTAACCTGTATACTATATCTACTTTGACCATTTTGTTTTTCGGTATTCGTATTTTTATTTTCGATATAGACGTTTGTTTTGTTTATATTACTATTTTGTATAGAATTACAAGGAGTGGAGGATGTAGTCGCAGGTGGTGTATCGCTCTTTTTCTTCAATTGCTCATTACTTTCAGTGGAGATAATATTTTTCAGGTCAGTCGCAGTGGAGAAGGTATGAGCTCTCCCTCCATCACTCAGCCTGGCTAGGAAT
>UELV01165762.1:0-16084 GCA_900490015.1 Megastigmus stigmatizans | reverse complement strand
AGAGAGAGAGAGAGAGAGAAGGAGAGAAAGAGCGAGTGACGATGTCGCGTGGGAGTAATATAATAATGGTCGTTATCGTGATCCTGGCGGGGCGGAGCTGACATGCACCAACCAGCAGCAAGTCGAGCCTGTGTATCTCGTCCGCGCCACCTCCTCTCCACCACCGCCGCCGCCGCCGCCGCTGCCGCCGCCGCGTGTATTATCGCTTAACACTCTCTCTCTCTCTCTCTCTCTCTCTCTCTTTCTTTTAGCAGCAAGCGACGGACGAGCGCAAAGTGTATCCGCCATCATGATTTACGCCGCTCCGCTACGCCGAAACATCCCTTCGCAAAACTTACTCTCTCCTCTCTCCCTCTCTCTCTCTCTCTCTCTCTCTCTCCTTTGTGCACGGGCACTTTTGCGAATATCTCAATTTTGCGCTCTGCGCGAGAGAAACCGGGCGATCTTTACCGATTGCGTGCGCAATTGCGGCCAGGAATGTTTTCGGTGCTGAAACATTTTGCGCGAGCTCGCCGGAATGTTTTGCGTCTCGAGAAAAGAAAAAAGAAAGAAAGAACCGAATGTACATCACCCTCCCCCCTCCCTTGCGGCTCACGTGCAGTGCGCCGCGGCGTTTATTCTCGCTAATGATACAGCTGAGTGACGTCGGCGAAGGTTTTTGGTGTGTGTGTGTGTGTGTGCTACATCGGGGTCCCTACAAACTTGCAGTCCGCTTCGTTTCTCTCTCTCTCTCTCTCTCTCCGCGGCCTTTTATTTTAAAGTATATGCATGTGCACTTCTTTTGAAACGTCATTTCGCGCGCACAATATATATGTAAAGCTTTTTAGCTTCGAGAGTCTTTAGCGTGATCCAAATTTATCACATAATGCCGCGCCGCGAGTAAATCACGCGAATTGCAAGCCTTCGGCTCTGGGCTGAAAATCTAAATAGGCTAAATGAGTTGAAATAATTGTTGTGTGGTTGTACATTATATGAATTTTAATATTATTCAATAGATAACGCGAAAGAGAAAAAAGATTTTGTTTTTTCATCTCTTTTTTTTTCTCTGTATCCAGTATAATCAGATGTAAAGTCTGTATTGTACAGAAGACTTTGACCACTGCGAAGAGGGCAAAAAATATTTTAATTTAAAAAATTGGTCACTTCCCTGCCCGACGGGATCCCATTAGAAAACCATAAAAAAAAGGTGGTAATTAATATTTTAATATAGCGCACGCCTTGCAGTACTCCGCATACACCTACTTCCACACAATTTATATCACGCAAAAATTCAATTTTCATTTTCTTGATGTTCACATGGATTAAGTAGATTAATTGCTTTATAAAGCCAATGTTTTTGTATATGTTGTCAACGACTTAAGTGCTTCATATACGTCTTCTTTGGAGCTTAATATCTCTTTGGAATTATTTCAACTTTGAAATTCTCTCTTCTATATTAATCTTAATAGATTTGTATTGCACATCAGAATCAGATGTAGAAAACCTAACTGTGCATATAAACTTATCACTTTTAATGGCGATGTAGCGTAAGGAAATTGTAGGTTTGCTTTTATACCGCGACCCAATCGATTTTCATAAATTAGATAATGCACTGCACCTAAAGTCGAACCTGCAAATCCGAGATTTACAATCCAAGTCCCGAATTACAGAGTAGTTTGAATACAGAAAGGAATGAAAGACCGGAAAAAGTTATAGCGGCGACGGTAAAACATGCAGTGGCATCGTTTAATGAAAAGATCGTCAGCTGTGCCGAAGAGCTAATGAAAAAGGAGATAGTCGCTTGACCCGGACCCTCACCGTCCGCCGCTCAATATGTATTCGGATCTCGCCGCGAAATGGGCTATATAAAGCCAAAGGACGGCATGCGATGTGGCGTGTGTAGTGCGGCGCTCCCGAGCCTCTCCGACCATTACCGACTCATCTTCTTCCGCGTGAGTCTGTGATTTTCCCGAAATAGACGAAGAGGAGCGTATAGGAAAAAGGCGCCGGGACTCTGCCGCCGCGCTTCTTTTATAATACTTTCCGCGCTCCAATCTCTCTTTCTCTCTCTCTCGCGGCAAACCGTTGGCAATATATAATACGGCAATCTTAATTCGCCTTGAGATTTTTCGCTAAAGGCGGCGTTTTTCCAGGAAAATGAGTAATTGCAGCACCGAGAGAACCAGTGAGAGAGAGAGAATTTCTGAAACAGTACCGAGAGCGGCATAATGATGACGGATAGCCCGAGAGAGAGCCGCGCGCGCTTGATAAAACCTTTCCGAGTTTTACGCCGCGCCGCGCGCGCTCGAGAGCCATATATGCGAATTATCGCGACTGTGTATATGTGTGTATGTGTGTGGCTGTGGCTGTGTGTACGTGACTTCTTGCCGAGGCTATACGAGTATTATTCGTTATCGCGCAAAACTCTCCGCTGTTTTCTGAAGCCGATAACGATCACCGCGCGCCGGCGACAAAAGAACTCGACTGTGTTATATGTATGAAACGCCATGTGTATGTGTTTGTGTTTGTGGGTGGGTATACTTTTTTCCCCTTTTTCCAGAGTTTTTATACTCTTGCCTTTGTTGCCTCTCTCTCTCTCTCTCTCTCTCTCTCTCTCTCTCTCTTTCTCTGTTCTTTTTTTTTTCTTTCTCTCTGCCCGACAAACTTCACCTTCGTGCTTCAAGTATTTCATTATTACACTGCAATCCGGCTTATGTGTACTATCGGCACCGACGACGAGTATTAAAGTTTATTTTGTCGTAAAAAATTTGCGCTTAAATTTTATGCTCTACTTGAATTAATATTTTTCGGGGTCCCTTTTATAAACTATATCGCGAGTAATAATTTTTGCGTTAAACGATTTGCAGATAATTTTGCTTTATGCCGCATGAAAAGCTGGAATTCGACGCGATTATGTTGAAAGTTTGGAAAAAAAAAGTTGTAAAGGGACTAAATTAGAGTTAGAGTTAGAAACAACAACAAAATAAGGTCCCACCGAGATTTGAACTCGGATCGCTGGATTCAAAGTCCAGAGTGCTAACCATTACACCATGGGACCGTGTATTAGTTTATTGCGATAATTGGAAAAAAATATTAACATTTATCGCTCTCTGCATGTCTGATAAGAGGGAATTGAGGGAAAGAGGGAGTTTTAGATTTATATGAAAAATATTATAATTTGTTGGTTCAGTGGAAAAAGATTCTATCTCAAATTTTAGGTTGAAAAAGATTCTAGGGTAAACGCCCCAATCACTGCGGTATTATAGTTATCTTTCTATTTCACCTACTATTTCTCTGAATTTAGAGCATGAAAATTCAAGATTTTCGCTTTATCTAAGGTTCTTAAATATATTTCGACGCTTGAAAAAATTGCAATCATAAATACTAATCTATATTTTAATAAATAAATCATGTTAGAAAAATGTACAAAAAGTGAACGTTATGTGTACACACGTAATACTATGTGGATCCAAAACCATCCTAATAACAGAAGATCCAATTAATATAAGTACGTATTACTGAAGATATATTTACCTTGAACTCAAATCATCTCACTACGATTGATATTCATAATAAAATACATTTGATAGAAAAGGATTTAGTATTTTAAATTGCGTGAATTTCAATGCCATTTGTATTTTACAGGTGCAAGTTAGTTTGGAATTTAGGTTCGGATTTACTGATAGGGTCTAAATGAAATTTAACATTGGAATGAACAAAGTACTGCTGTATAACGGTTAAATAATTTTTTAACAGTAAAAGAACCTGTTTTTTTCTTAAAACTGTGTATTTTATTATACATATTATATATATGCTTAAATTTTTTTCTTAAAAGAACAGCCCGCAAATATAATATAATTGGTGTCGCCAATATATTGCAAAAACTACCTCTAATATATATGGTCATTTATGGGAATTAGTAATACTAACAAATATTTCATACGTGGGAAGTATATATCCAGAGTTGGAGAAAATACTTACATCAAGTGCTGGAAAACTATGGCCAATATGTGGATCCGCAGGACTACGTTTATTTCAAAAGACATGGCCCATATGTGGGTAACATTAAATTTAGAAAATTTTTCACACAAACTAAATTAATTTTTCATTAACATTAATATCTTAACTGAGTAGCATATTGTCCATACTTTTCCAATACTTTGTATAAGAATTGCTACGGCTCTGTGGATGTATATTTTCCATACATGAAACATGTATCGGTTTTAATATTTGCCACAAATAACCCATACATTGGAGATAGTCTTTGCAATAGATTGGCCATACAAATTAATTTTATGCAAAGTGTAGTTTAACTATAAGATTTCTTTATTGTAATCAAGACCGTATTAATACGGACATCCGTAGGTGTTGAAACGATTATACCCTATCTCAAATTATTGGTTGAAAAATGTTCTATCTTAACTTTTCAGGTCTAAAAGGTTTTCCCCTGCAAACACATTTTTTTCTTTCAATTAATTAAGTTAGTAGGCATTTAAAGGAAAATCAAATTTTAACTTTCAGGCGAACTTATCTTTGACAAGTTAAATTTAGAATAATTTATGATAAGATGCTAGATGATACACTGACTACAGACTAATTATTTTACCAAATATCCTTATTAGAAACAGAATAATCCTAAGTCGGCATAGGGGCGAACTAAACCTTATACTATATGTAATAAGAATTACGACCAGGGTTTTACAAATCAGAAGGCAGGTCATAATTACTTTTATTATAGAAAGTGTAAAAAAAATTGAAAAATTATTTTAGTAGATTATTGTTTATAGCATTACGATTTTTTAAAGATTTGTCAAAAATAAGGTTCCACCGAGATTTGAACTCGGATCGCTGGATTCAAAGTCCAGAGTGCTAACCATTACACCATGGAACCGTATATTCATTCATTCAGAGTATGATTAGAAAAAATATTAAAACGTTTATCGCTGTCTCCCTGATAAACTATAAAAATCTGCATGCATCATGTATATGCAGTTATGAGAGAGTTCAAGTAAACAGACATTGAGGACTGCATATACAAATTATCAGTGATATAATGAGCCCAATGTATTATAAAAATAATAATATTGATAATATTAATTTTTGGTAATATTATGAGCAGTTATATTTTTATTCGTTTCAGGATAAACATCTTATAATATTATTTCTTTGCAATCGAGCGCATTTTTGGAAACATTTAGTAAGATGAATTTTATTTTTTATATAAATGTGAAAATCTAGTGATTGAACAAAAGCTGGTGATTGACCTGCTCTAGAGTCTGGACACATTTAAACAATCATAGTCTAGGAAAAGGTTCTTGCGTGGAAATGATTCCAATGGAAATTATATTGCCAATATAATGCTAACATATTTTGGGAATTATGGGAATTATGATGGCCGAAAAATTACCAATATATTGGACATATTGCACCAAATAGCATCATCCAATATATTTCCAATATATTGATAATACTCTTAGCAACATAAATTTAATATAACTCCAGTACGGATGCCATTCCATAATTTGTTCTATATTAAGATTTGTATTTTATTTATAATCTTTTGTTTTAGTTATTTTATTAAATATTGTTTATATATGACATCACAAATTTAGACTGAAATAACAAAAAGAAGGTCCCACCGAGATTTGAACTCGGATCGCTGGATTCAAAGTCCAGAGTGCTAACCATTACACCATGGGACCGAATATACATATTTATTCATTAAAAGATTAGAAAAAATATTGAAACATTTATCTCAGTCTGTCTGATAAATCAAAGCCTGCATTCATAATGAGAGTAAATATGAGAGAATTCAAGTGCAAAAATTGTTATCTTAAAGTAAGAAGGTGATGACTCAGAATCCGGTTGAAAGAAGGGACAAATCACACATGCCTATTTTTCTAAAGAGTTTAAGGCGGTGTTTCATATTCGATCTACGTAAAAATTGTTTGAAAATTTGCAACGAATTGGGAACATTGTTAGAATTATTATTTTAAATGTAACATTTTTAAACAATTTCTACATAAATCACATAAGAAACCCCACCTTAAACGGGTTGAGAAGAACATATGTATTTGCAAGTTGTCCCCTTTTTCAAATACCAAATTCTTAATTGTCACCTTATACAAATAGATTTTGCACAGTCTTTGTTTAAGGTGTTGAAATGCTAAAGTAATCTATGACCGAATTCCCAAATAAAAGGTAATATAAGGAACCAAAAATATTTTAGTATATCAATTCTATAAGTTTAATGAATATTGTGGTGAGTATTGTCAAGTGCAATTAATTTTAATAAATATCAAGGACAGTTACACCTGAATTGGTATTAGGACATAAATCTATATTTTATCATATGATTTCATTTTATTTTAAAGTATTAATAAAAATATATTTAAAGTGTGAATTTTCCTACCATAGACTCTAACAAAATCAACGTAACAGTATAGGCATGATACTAAACAATATAGGTAGGCTGACTGGAGTTGATTACTACGTGAAATTCTTTGCTTTTCAGATAACATCCATTTTAGGTTCGTATTTAAATTTAATTGCACGTTACAATTGACTATTGTTACTTAATTTCGCATCAAAATAAATAGAATTTCATTTAACCAGACATTGCTTATAAGACATTGCGATTTTAGGAACGAAGGGCAAAAAAGTAAGGTCCCACCGACATTTGAACTCGGATCGCTGGATTCAGAGTCCAGAGTGCTAACCATTACACCATGGGACCGTATGCACATTTATACTTTCAAATAAAAAATGATTCTAAGAAATGCAGCGATCACATTTTAGAGAAATCGGCAAAAACAAGGTCCCACCGTTTTAGGAACGAAGAGCAAAAGTAAGGTCCCACCGAGATTTGAACTCGGATCGCTGGATTCAGAGTCCAGAGTGCTAACCATTACACCATGGGACCGTATGCACATTTATACTATAAAATAAACAATGATTCTAAGAAATGCATCGATCACATTTTAGAGAAAACGTCAAAAGCAAGGTCCCACCGAGATTTGAACTCGGATCGCTGGATTCAGAGTCCAGAGTGCTAACCATTACACCATGGGACCGATATACAAATAACATTTCAGTTTAGTAACCGAAAATAGTAAGTGAAAGTTCTGGATTTCTTCCAAAAGCGCATCTTCTCTACCTTTCACCACTAGATGCTCGGTTGGTAACTATCGTAGATATAAACACATTGCCGATCTCTGCAGAAAAAATTATCTCAAAATACTTAATCATATGATAAAAAATTTATTCCAAACGACTTTCAAACCATTAATGTATTTACAGTAACGTTAATTCATAATTATGTTATTTAGATGAATAAAAGTTTTTATTAAGACTATTATTTTAAAGAGATTTCTATTTTTAAATATGGTATTTAACTAACGAAAGCTTATTAGAATCATTGCTTTATCGTTGGAGTAATTAATAAGTTCATTATAAAAGAAAAAAATCAGTAAATAACAGGAATTCGGAGAGATAATGCATCTCTTACTATTGCAAAAAGGACTTTCATATTATTAATGCAAATTAGTTTTTTTATCTCGTTCTAATAATAATAACATAACGAGTACATTATTACTTAACTTTAAATATTGTAAATTGATCCTCTAATTGTAAGATCTAAAGAATTGGACGAACTTATAGTAATATGAGGAAAAAAATTATTTCATTTAAGAAATTTTTAAACAAAACAGCAAAATAAGGTATGCTTTTTTTTAAGTGTGTATTTATTGAGATATTACATTAAAGAAAAATACGTAAAACGGAAAAACCATACGTATATTTCCGATATTTATGAGAATCCTTTTGAGGGCATGATATATCCCGCTTCCATTGCATTTATTATGCAGACTTTTCTAGGGTAATATGGATCGAAAACCGTAATATAGCGAAAATAAAGCTAATAATGAAATAATATGTTTATTGTGTATTGCGTTTTTAATGTGATTTCTATCGAACTTTATAATAAAACTGCCAAATCTTGATATTCCATATAAGTTGTAAAAAACTTTGAATTTTTTATTCTTTTATTATAATTATCCTCCGGCTTTCGGTGAAAATCCAGAATGCTAACCATTACACCTTGAGACCCCTATATTGATCAACTGAGTTAGAAAAACCAAAAATATTTTTTTATTTTTTTAATTAAAAGAGGAAACTAAATAATGCACACATTATAAAAGTTTTTTAAAAATAAATTTAAATCCATTCTCTTATTTAAAATTAGTGATACTTCAATTCAAAACCAATGAAAACTTGATTACTGTCTAGTATGTAAAATAAATATTTACAATTTAAGCAGCATATATTTCCCACAAATGTGCATCAAATATGCAGGTTTTGATACAAGTAGGCTCATCTGTACTCTGCCGCACTATCATAATTTATATTGTACCAAATATTTAGTCTGTGGGTGCACTAATTGCTACTAATATTTTTATTCCTTATATGGTTCTTTTTATCTAGTGCAGTGTCCTATCTATATAGTCTTTTCACGTTAACTGAAAAACTATTTAGAGTATTTTTTAATATTCCTTTTGTTTTTCAATCTTCAGCTTTTTCTACTATAGTTGATCTATCACAGTAATCTTAACAATTACGGATTACTAAAAATCTTCAATAGGTATAAATAGTATAAATTTCCAGGCTGACTCGATGCGAAGCGACGGAAGAGAATGAAGATAATCAAGTTCTGCTGTTGGGATAAATTAAGGTCACTACAACTGCAGATTCTCCGATCAGCGAAATTTTTGTTTTGTATGAAACTCTGTATTCAAGTCTATAAAACTGTAGATTTAAAAATGTGCGAAATCGACCTTGCTTTATAAAAACCATCTTTATTCCGAAATTTGTATATCAACAGAAAAAGGTTTCAATTTTGAAAATGTTATATATAACACAACAAATAATATAGTATTTTTATATTTCATGAAATTATACAACATTAAATCGTTACGAAAAAATGAGAGAAAATAAAAATTTTTAGGTAAAAACACTATGATTGGTTTTCTTTTTTGCATCAGAAACTACCAAGAATGAGTGTGTGACGCGCAAATCACTTTATAATTACTAGTTACGGTATTTCAATCTTGTCGCAGTGTTATGTAACTACGCGTAAACGAGGGAATGAAGCAATCGACAGTCTTTTATGATAAATGCAAAATAACTACACTAAATTGGCACATGTTGAACTGGGACATATAAATATATTTCTTGTAAATTTTCATATGAAATAAAGCATTAAATAATAATCTTTAAAAACTTAATAATAGTATATGGGAAGTACATCGTATTTGAATATATTTACGTATGAAAAGTAATGAATTTAATTATCACAGATTCAGTAAAACTAGGTAACAAACGAAAAGAAACGATGACAAATGATTTTGAATTTTTTCATTTTAAGCGGTTTTATTGTATAGTTTTTTGATAACGTTCAGTAATTTTAAGTAATACATGAATATAATTATGTATCACTATACTCTTATGAAACTTATATATTCATAAAGTATTCATAAGTTACTACACTAGTCATGTATTTAAAAGCAAGGTAAACAATAATCCGTTTATTGCTAAAGCTATTGAAAAATCCTTTCAAATTCGACTCTTCTTTACAGATACATTTAATTCAGTTTATATTGAAGAAAAGTTCATTTAAGCTCACGCATGTCGAGCCGGTGAGCTAAAAGAACATTGCGAGATAGGAGATATGCATGCATTAAATGCAATGATGTATGCGAGAGCGCTGATTGGAAAAGAAGCGAAAAAAAAAATATAAAATGAAATAAAAGATGAGACGAAAAAAAAGGTAAAGAGTGAAATCGGCGGAAGGCGCATATTACACGCGGGGGAAAATGGGCGATTGTCTTACGGCGTTTACCCCAACTTCCGGCTGGTCTCTGGTTGGTTGGGAGCTTTCGCGTCCATCGGTCTCGAGCTGCAATTAAAGTAATTGGCCTCATTGTGCTGTCCGAGAGGCGAAAGCTAGCGAATGAGCGAATGAACGGGCTCTCGGGGCCTCTCCGGCTTCTCGCAGCTCTCTCGCGCGTCCCTGGCCGAAACGCGCTGAATAAATGCAGAATAACGCAGAAAGCAAAGTGCCAGGGGCTCTCAACACATGTTCCGAGTCCGCATACCTTTGTGTTAATACAATCTCTCCACGTCTGAGTTAATAACTCGAATCTGCCTTAGTGAATTCAAAAGTGTTGAATAATTAGCGAGATTCTTTTAATATTCTGACCGCTATATGGACGACAGTTATGCGTATTCAGTTTTATTGAAAATCATTTTTCTGTCGAATTCCGAACAGATTTACAATTTACATTGATTGCGAAACGCAGATTCCTCGCTTACCGCATTGTCGCGCAGCAACATATATCTTACATACATATTAAATATTTCAATTATCTGACATTTTATATGGTTATGAAAACTCTCATCGGGTGTATAAAAGCGATTATAAGGATTGACGAGTGTGCGAATTCCTCAGCTGAACTCAATGCATCGGCAGTCGCTCTAATGGTAGTTTCAACCTACCGATATACATGCCTTCTGTTTTAATATGCTCTTTGCACAAGGACAATGTTTTACGCTTTTTTAAGTATTCGTCGTAAATAAGAACTATTAAGCCTCGATCTTTCTCCACCACTCTGGCCTGTCTCTTTATACTATACATATCTCTTATGTACTGTACTCGTATTATAATTTTACACGACCATTAAGTATTATTATATCTTCATGAAGCATATAAAGCACATATTACAGATATTTATGATTTCAAATAATTTAAGGGACTGCGAAATGCCGACGTGTTTTCTAACTTGCCAATGCTGCGAATTCAATTAAAATTAATGATTGGTAAACTACTTTTGTAGTTTTTTCCCTACAATTAAATGCGTACAATCAAGAAATGTAAATCTGCAAACTATATTAGAGAATTCTTCTGTGACCATAAATCTTTACAGCATAACTATTATAATAAAGTAATACAATGATATATTTTAAAATTAAAAAAAAAATATATCGATATTTTACATTCCTTTAAATAAGTGATAAAAAGGGTTTTCAACCGGACGTGATTGAAGTTGGTATTTACCAGATCTTTTACTCTACTAAACGAAGAAAACTCCTGATTATGGCACATTATAAAAAGAAGCGTTCCACATGTGCTCAACCGCAACCAAACTTACGCGCACACATAATTCATATTCATATAAGTCTCCGCATACTCATAATTTAATTACACCATTAATTTCGTATTTTATTGCACAAATAAAACACATTTTAAAATAGGTTATTGCAATACTTTGATGAAAAGTTTAATTTTATGCAACTTTTCAATGTTTTATCGTTTAAATTAAGAAAAAGCAGTTCCAATAATTAAACACTGTCTAATTATATTAAAATTAACTTTGCTCTAATTATTAATTCTCTAATAAGGCACATATACATAATATTAATGTTATTATATACACTTTTTTAATATTATTATTGTAGAATATTAAAAATTAAGTCTAAGTAGCTTCTAAGCAACTTTCAAAATAAATACATAACAGTTATGCTTTTAACGGAAATAATAAACTGCAGAAAATAAATTTTGAAAGAAACTCTTAAATTAGTTTGTGAGCTCATTTTTAATTGAAATAAAAATTATATGTAATTGGCTATGTATTGGCTATTTATGTATAGGTTTTCTCGTTTTTTCCGTGGGATATACAAAAGTTATATTTTCTCTAATATCGTATATTTGAAATAAAATGTGCTATGCATACTTAGTATTCAATTTACTTTAAATTAAGTTAAATTTTAATTTTAAGTAAAAAAAACAGAAAAAGGAATAAATGTATTTCTAATTATGATTGAAACTAATAACATGCGTATTTGTACAAGTAAACATTTTTTAACAAGTACGAATCTACTCTTGTAACGTTTTTTAAAAATAAAATATGCATTTATAATAAGCGGAATAAGATGAGTGCGACTGACAGGGTAGGGCTGACCAACCTTAGTTAAACGTAGATCTTAAATCTCATGACAAGTGTCAAACTAAAATGTTCAGATCAGACATGATTTTCGCCTTATTTCGAGACATTTATAATTAACGTTTAGAGGGCCGGCCTTTTTCTCTTGAAAATCAATATTTTTTGAAGCTGCAATTCATAAAAATAAATCCTCAACAAGTCTGGTAGAGATATCAAGTTACCTGATGTCCTAGCAGCGGTATGATCAATGTTAAAAATTTAGATATTAGTGTATATGGGGATTTTTTATTTTGTAGATCGCGATTTTCATATCAGATTATCGTTATTTTGTAAAAAATCACTATTATCGTCAATAGTGATTTTTAGAGTATATCGTGCCTTTTTTCTTCTTTCTTAATAACGTTCAACCCTGTTACATTTTATGATAGGGGGCGCTTACACACGCACACACTTACCCTCACCCACACATGCTTATATACACCTATCACAACAATGCAAATCAATATTGATTGTTGTAGCTGACATTTTACAACTGTTATATAAGACAGACCAGCCCTCTAAAGGTTAACAAATAAATTCCTCTCAACATATTATTTATAACATTTTGAACATTTTTTAAAACGATGTATGGACCATATATCGTCGCTCCAGAATAAAATGTAGCAAAAAAAGGTCCCACCGAAATTTGAACTCGGATCGCTGGATTCAAAGTCCAGAGTGCTAACCATTACACCATGGGACCATATATATACATATATTTCTGCATTGAAAGATTAGAAAAAATATTGAAACATTTATCGCAGTCTGCCTGATAAACCAAAGTCTGCATTCATAATGAGTGTGAACATGAGAGAGTTTAAGTGAAAAGAATCATCCTCTCAAAGTAAGGTGACCACTCAAATTGCAAACGCGTATTTTTTTTCCGATTCTCAAGCAGTGTTTTTAACGCGATATAAGTAGAAGTTTTTTAAAATCATTACATTCGAAATGGCACCTGTTGGAATTCGATTGTAACTCACTCTAACATTTTCACGTGTAATGAAATGTAAGTCAAAATGCCGTACACTGTATGACATTTAATTTAAGCAAATTCTGAGCTACCTATTGCGCTTTCATCGAGGAGTAACGATATAAAAATGTTAAAATTACACATTTATAGTAATAGATATAGAGCGAATATCGAAATTACATCATAGAATATTTATCTGTAAGTTATTTAATGTTAATTTCAAATTTCTATTCTAAAATTGTCAGCTGATAAAACATTATGAGATGCTATCGACACGGGTCCAGTTGTTTGTAGAGCCCATAAATTAAAAACTAATTTAGAAACTTAAGATTAATTTATAATTTGATTGTTTATAAACTTAAAACTATAAGATTTAAAACAATAAAGCTTGTATTTTATACTCGTTTTTACAAATTTATTTATTTGGATTAAGTATGAAATAGCTTATCAAAAAAATATTTCCGTAACTGATAATTAAATTAACCTATAGCTAACAGGTGATTGATTAATTTACTTTAAAGAATTATCGCAGTAATATTAACACATTATGAATATGAATTGTTCGTCACATTCATGTTTTTGTAATTTTACAAATAAGGTGCAATTTCTAAAAAAAAAATATTTTAGTAAATTAAAAATTGTTAATTTTAATTTATTTAGAAACTTTAACATACAAAATTTATTTAGGCTTCACTTTAGTTGTATGCGAAATTCTTTCTTCTTTAGTCTTAAGATCATCATACAGTATCCTAGTTCTACTCTGTAGGATATTGCCATATAATGGTCTATGTTATCCTCATTTTTGGTAACTGATCTCTCATAGACTGATATCATAGACATTAACGAGTAAGATGGAAAATATTATGAGCATCTTTCAATATTTTCGGTAATTTATTGAATTGAGTGTCTATTTCTTTTAACGATAAACTGTATATCTTGAAGTAAATATTTAGAAAATCATGAAAGCCTTGTGAATAAGAAATAAAACATCTTACTAAATGATATATCATTTTCTTTGGTGCTACAATGCGAACAGATTCTCGATTTACTCAATTGATCTCTTATGAATGTAAAAAAAATTTTGAATCCGTACATTGTACGAGGCTGAATGATGTGTGTTACGCAATTTTCGAAAGTTGCTTCGTAGATTTTCGGGCATTTAAATTTTCTTTTAAACTGGGTGAACCTCAAATGAAAATCGATGCAAATCTTTCACTGCAATATCGTATATGATACTCTTCAGACCATTTGTTTTATTAGGCATAAACTTTTTACACACTAAGATCAGTAAGCACATCATGAATCTTAATTTAAAAGCATGTGCTGTGATTCAATTTTTCAAAATGTGTCTTCAATTGAAAAATTGTTTTTCGAATTGACGCTAAGAACGAGGGGTAGACTCGTTTTATTGGTTTTGAACATTAGTGTGTCTACAATTTGGCACAATTTTGCCCTCAATATCTCTTGTAATGTATAAGAGTATGTACTCTCCATGTGCTCTATCATCTTCATTTTTGTAAGAAATTGAGCAAGTCTCGCGAACATGTACTTTAATGTAAGGTAAAGTATAATACCCAACACTTTAAATAGAACAAAGTTTCTATCCTTAATTATTTGTGTAATTACTTAATGCGTTGCTACTGATAATACAATATAAAATTAAGATTTTAACGAAAAGTTACAGGTTGTAGATAAAGGCCTAATAAAGTTACAGATAAATTTTTGTGAATCTACATGGCATTAGAACTGAGAAAAAAATTTCTATATGGTTTCGATTTTAACATGTTCTCTTATGGGGAGTTATTTCACTATCGTCATATTAAATTAACTAAAATTAGGATTTTTTAAAAAAAATTTTCAGTGATAAAAAATTAATATAAACAATATATATCAGCTTGGAAAATGATCATTCATGGCTTCATTTAAGAATTAGAAAATATCTTTCTTTTTAATAGTCAATTTTCACGAAGGTTATGTACGATGAAGATATACATTTAAAAAGAAAAAAACAGCAGTCGTGAACATTATATTTATAAAATAATAAGGTTTTGAACAAAAGTTATTCTCTGCAGTAATGGATCAAATTTTGGATCAGGAGGAGTACTAGAACAGGGTTGGGACCAATACTGGAACATTTAACAAATTAATGGTTGAGCCGTCTGTAGTACTGGAACACAGTTGGAACCTGTACTATAACCTCAAAAATGACATTTCATTTTTTCAGGTTAGATTTTATAGATTTTATAGATTTAATTTTTTAGCAAGATATTTTTGAAAAGCATTTAATTTAATAAAATTTATATAAGCGTTCCACTATTAGGCACTACTATCAAAATGTGGAAGTAAACTAGAACATGTAATATTTATGTAAAAAATTATTATTTTTAGCAGTTCGGCTAGTTATTTCATTATTAAACTAATACCAGACGATAAAAACGTTATTTATACTCGAAAATCCCGAGAGTAAAAATTTCACTCGTTTTAGAAGTGAATCAAGTGAAATCTATGTTTGTATGATTTTTTCTAATAGAGGCTAAGAGAGTATTAGACGCGATGGTTACTATTTAAAGTAAAATTTGTTATTCATATATTTTAGATCATGACTTACTTTTAGCTATGTGAAATGTTAAGATGCAGTCGACATATGTATAATATTTTAGGTAAAGACATTTTAAGAGTTGCTTATAATTGAGTAATAATTACATAGATAAAAAATACTCTAACAAGCAAATAAAATTTTCTTTATATTTAGTAATGCTTTAATACAGTTTTAACAAGAGTAAAATATAATAATATATAACTCTATAGTATAAACCTGCATCACTCGTTATAGAGAAAGCTAAGAGAAGAGCTACAGAGGCTAGAAAGAGGGCTAAACCGAACGCCTCATGCGCGTTAGCCCTCCTCCTAGCCTCTGTAGCTCTTCTCTTAGCTTTCTGCGCACGCGCACCATGCCCTACTATCTCCTGTGCAGAATCC
Organism: Megastigmus stigmatizans; assembly: GCA_900490015.1. Classification (NCBI taxonomy): domain Eukaryota; kingdom Metazoa; phylum Arthropoda; class Insecta; order Hymenoptera; family Megastigmidae; genus Megastigmus; species Megastigmus stigmatizans. Next base: position 121 of record UELV01165762.1, on the reverse strand, counting down.
AATTGCGATTCCTATTTCTCAAATAAAAATGTTGTTGTGGGTTCAATCGTACTTTTTAATGTTTCAGAATATTCTATTTAGTAATACGGTTTTGCTTGTGGTGTGTTTCTTAGAGATATGC
>UELV01165736.1:0-10034 GCA_900490015.1 Megastigmus stigmatizans | reverse complement strand
TGTTCTTTGACTAATTTTAAGACATTTTTGTCTTTAGAAATTTTTTTCTAAAGTTCATAGTTTTTAAGAAAACGATAGATTAAGATTTTTATAAAATTTTTTCATTCTCGACGCCATTTTGAAAAAATACGTAGATGAATTTTTCTGAAAAAAATTCCTCTTAATGTTCGAGTGCCCTGGTCATCTCTGATCGTAGTAAAAAGTTGATACCTTTGCGGTATCATTGTAAAAAAAAATGCGAAAAAAATTTTTTTTCGAAAATTTTCACGTTTTTCACGTTTCAATCGGCCATATTTTTTTTCTCGGTGTCTAATCGAAATTTCGAGCTCATGTTCTGAAAGAGCATCAAATTTCGTGTAGGAATAGAGATATTGCATTAGTTTTTTTGGCCCGATAACATAATAAATAAACACGTTGAAAAGTTAGTAAAAATTCTGATCACCTCGGCGTTAATGGGTTAATAAGACTGTTAACGTACTCAATAGTATTATTAAACTCGGCAAAGACATTTTAGATCCACTAGACACCAGCAATATCGTGTATAAGATTAACTGTAGTGACTGCGAATGTGTCTCTATAGTCATGAATAAACGACGATTAAGCAAACGTAGAGACGAGCATAAAAGAGATGTGAAAAACATCTCGGAAAGATCAGCGTTAGCTCAACACGTCTATCAAACTCAACATCGAATAGACTTTGACAATGTCGAAATCATCGATAGACCGTGGTAAATGTGAGAGGGAGTTTTCCAAAATGATGAATAATTTTTATTATAATAACACATTAAACTGGATCAAAGACACAATTTTTTTTAAAATGTATACAAATCCACTATAAGATAATCAAAAAATATTCTTAAATTTTATATTATACTTTCCATAGTTTTCCGTTCATAATTAGGTATAATCTCGATAAATGTTCTCACCGTCGCGAGATGGGAAGAATCCACGAAACATGAGGATCAAGTAGGTTACATTATATTGATGGTAGGCTGAACCGTGAGAGGTCTTATGCGGACCTTCTTCGGTCCGCCTACCAGGCGACTATACGCGCTGAGATGGTGGCTCACACGAGGGCGCAATTCATCAGACCCGTCAATTTCTTTTTGATGGTTCGTCTTACGACCTATTTGGCGCTGCTGAGACCTGGCTGGGGCCGGAAGTAAGCGGTGACGTCATTCAGATCAAGGGTTACAAGATTGTCAGGCAAGATCGGAACATAATGGGAGGTGGAGTCGCACTTTACATTAAATCTCATTTTAAATGTCACATTTTAGCCACATCTAATACAGAGCAAAACGAGAAGCCGGGCATCCCGGAGTACATTATCTGCAGCGTATAACATTGTGACTCACCCCCCCCCTCCGTATTCATTGCAGTTATCTATAAACCGCCCAAGATTGCTTGCGCAAAAAACTTTAATTTTGTAGATAAACTCAGCATGTTCTCGTTCGACTATAGTCACAACATTTTAATGGGTGATCTGAATTCTGATTTGCTCAGTGATAGTGATGATGCAAGATTTGTATGCAAACTTACTGCTGAATTATCTCTGCAACTGGTGCAGCATGGTCCCACGCACTTTACACCCACGTCGAGCACATGGATTAACGTTATACTGATGGATGACAATGATGACGACATTGACGGCCGCAGTATCCCAGCACCTTTTCATAGTAAGCATAACATCGTCGATGTTACAATTGTTTACTCTAACAACGATTCACCAGTGTTTTATTAATATAGTGATTTTAAGAATATATGCCCAAATTTACTCACTGCACAACTTTCCAGCTATGACTGGTCTCTATTCGATGCTGCGGTCGTCGACACTGAACTAGCACTGGACTGTCTCTGCAACAATCTCACGGCGGCGATTGATACATTAGCCCCCATTAAAATATTTGCTCCGAAAAAGGGTAGACTGCCGTGGGTTGAAGCAGAGTTAGCTCAGTTATACAGAAAACGTGACGCACTGTATCGTCGGTACAAACGTACGGGGGACACGTTTCTGCTGGAGACTTTCATTATACTCACAAAGCAGACTGATGAACGCACTGAGACTGCAAGGATATCTTATTACCACGATAAGCTGCTCGATGCTCTTGTTACTGATAATGTCTGGAAAGATCTAAGGAGCCTGGGGTTTCTGCCCGGACGTGAATGGGAGTTTAATGGCTTTTCGTTGGACGAGCTCATCAAGCATTTTGCTGGAGTATCTACACCTCCTCGGGATGATAGTGCAGAGAGCGAGAAAATAATTACCCAAGCTGCTGATGAAGGATTTTGCTTCAAAAACATTAATTTAAACGATGTGATTCTCGCCATCTCGCACTTTTCATTACAGGCACGAGGGATAGACGGCATTCCGCAAGCTGTAATTGTAAAGACTCTTCCAGTAATTGGAAATTTCATTAGTAAGCTATTTAGCTCCTCCTGCTCTAAAGGTGTCTTTCCGGCCCTTTCGAAGAAATCGCTTGTTATCCCGCTTAAATAGTGTAAAACACCTTCTCCCGCGGATTTTCGTCCAATCGCGCTTTTATGCTTTCTTCCAAAGGTGCTGGAGAGGATAGCGAATGAGCAGCTGCAGGAGCATCTTGCAGTCTCTCGCGTACTTGACCCTTGCCAGATCCGATTTCGACCTTTTCATTCTACGCAGATTGCACTACTAAAGCTGACAGAAGTCATACGGAAGGGAAATGACATGATACTGATAACTCTACTACTTCTCTTCGACTTTAGTAAGGCTTTTGACATCATACTGCCATCACGTCTGCTCGCCAAACTATGGTCTACAGGGTTCTCCAGGGCTGCTTTCATGTGGATAAACTCCTACTTTTCCTACAGACATCAGGCAGTTTTCGCCAATTCAAGTGGCGAGTCCTCGTGGCTAGCCACTAGCTTAGGTGTCCCACAGGGTTCAGTCCTGGGTTTTCTTCTTTTCTGTCTCTACATTAATGACGTATATGACGTGTTACATACTGGGGGCATCCAGTATTTACTTTATGCAGACGAACTGCAAATAGATATTCAAATTCCCCGTAGCGGTCTGGAGGAGGACATAGCGAGGCTCCAGCTTGCTGCCAGAGCGGTGTCGGAGTAGGCAGCCGATGCCTCTCTCAAACTCAGGGACTCGATTCTAAGCTCTCATGGAGACCCCATGTAGATGCTCTAACGAAAAAGTTTAATTGCATATTTTATATTCTTCATTTTCACCGAAGTGTTGCGTAGAAGGCTTGCTGAGGTACTGCTGTTCCCTTACCTAGACTACTGTTCAGAAGTATTGCTGGATGCTTCTCAGGAAATACGAAACCGACAATGTTCGTTAAGTGGTGGGTCTTAGATGAGACGATCACGTCACTCCTCATCGAAGGGCCCTGGGCTGGTTGCGCACTGATACAAGGAGGCAGTATTTCATGGCGGTACTTATGTACAAAATCATGCGCATGCATCTCCCAGGCTATCTACGGTACCTCTTCTCTAGATACATACCCAGGGGTCCCAAGGGGGGAGTGACAAAAAAACTCGCGCCTCCCCTGATGTGTACTGAGACTGGAAAACGGTCTTTCAAAGTTCAAGCTGCGCATTTTTGGAATTCATTACCTGCTGAGGAACTTCCTTCCCTCAATGGATTTAAGAACGCAGTTAAGGGGTACCTCTTCGAACTCGATTAACATTTCTATTTGTTAATTTATTACGTGCCGTCCCATATACACCTTTCTTTTATTGGTATGAGTGTATTTAAGGGATGAGTGAGAGGAGTGAATGATACATTTGTGGTGTGAATGTGATTAATTTTAACTCCTTGACTGATAGATATTAAGACGCTTTTATATTTAAATTTATTTGCTTTGTACTAATTATTTTATACTAACTGCATACTGTGATATTACTATTAATTATAAAACTGACTTACTATGATAAATTTCTAGTATTTAAGACTCTGTAATAGCGACTGTGATATCACCGACGAATAAGTGTGCAATATTTTACATTATTTTATTTTATTTTATCTGATTTAATTTTGTATTATTACATTTTTATATAATTTTGTAAGAAAATTGCAAATAAATTCATATTCTTCATACTTCAATCTATCTATCTCTCTCTCTCGTTCTGTCCACCTGGTGTCTTCCCTGGCTCGTGGGACGGTAGAGGATAGTGGCGGACTTCGTACCTCCACACTGCAGCTGCACTTACTTCGCAAACCCATGTCGGCTGCGCACACGCGGGAGAGATTACTGGCACGTGGCGTTCTCCCGGCCGGACTTGAAGAGTATGGCGTCGTTTGGCCTCGGCCTTCTTCTCCGTTCCGACGGAGTTGCGCGCGTGCTCTCTTTTGTTTGCGCGCGGAATTCAAAACGCGTTCGGCAACCGATGCCGTTACAATATATGTAGGTAGATGTAAATTAGTATAACGCAACTTTTTGGGCCTTTTTTAGTATACATCGCCAGTTTCTGGGACGTCCCAAAAAACTTGTATTTGGAACGCAAGGTTCTAAAACGATTAAGCTACGGTTTACAATGCAACCTATTTTAGTGAAATTATTTCTTTAGTAACATTTTCGTTTCCTAGTATAAAATATTGACCGAATGTAGAAGTAGGACTGCAAGCGAACATTTTATGGGCATAGGAGTTGGCAGGGTCTGAATCTATTATACTATTTAAAAAAACCAGCGATATACTAGAAATCAAGTTGTTTCTGAAATGAAATTCGTAATAATATGAAACAAACAGAAGTGCAAGTTCGAGCGCGAAGCGCTCGCACCTCCGGTCTTTTCTCAAATGCAAACGGCAAGTGTGAAGCGCGAGCTGACGGTCGTGCATTATATGAAAGCAGTGAAGCGATGCAAGGCCCGATATGATTGTGCTGCCGCGCTGGAATGCTATCGGGGCAAGCCATGAGGTCTTAGTGCTTCGCACTAAGACCGAGGGGTGCACTGGTTAAGAAAAGAAATTAAATAAAATGTGAAATAAGGGAAACCAGTTTCTACAAAATAAAATTAAAATCACCTAATGTTGAGATTATCGTGAAAAATAAACTATGATGGTGGATTGTCTATTGATGATGTATAATAATTTATTTGATTACAATATAATACAAAGAAATATCTAACTACAGCGTGTTGACGTTATTATGCTCTCAGCTAAATAGTACAGAGAGACCGAACAGGACGTGTGTTCGCACGAGACTGACTCTGTCGGTCCGACGCGACACTTACAGAGAAGCTTAAGTTTACACGTACTACACATAGACTATACACATGTATGTGTGGTTACACTTACATGTATTACCGAAATTACAAAGCGTAAATCTATATTCTCAACACCTCCTCTCGATTTTTAATTTATTGGCTTCGAATAACTCCGTAAGATGTTAAGAATTTACTCAATTTCTCTTTCGATACGGCCTTTGTTAGCATATCAGCAAGTTGTTTTTCTGAAGCAATATAAAGTACATTAATTTGTTTTTCTTCTTGTTTTTCGCAAGTATAAAAATAGTATAAATCAATATGTTTCGTTCGCTTTGCGCATTGAGGATTGTGCACGATAGATATTGCCCATTGATTGTCAGAAAAGACCTTTGTAGGGTTATGTTGTTTAAAATTAATCTCCTTTAAAAATGATCTATACCACATAACCTCTTTTGAGACGGCACAAAGAGCAATAAATTCGGCTTCCGTCGTAGAAGTTGCTACAATAGTTTGCCCTTTTGAACTCCACGAAAGTGGGCCATCATTACAGAATGTTATCCATCCGGTTATACTTTTTCGCGTTAAAGGGTCATTTGCCCAATCTGCATCACAAAATGCTGACAATTCAATATTTTTTGAACCAACAGTATAAGTAATTCCATATTAGGCAGTGCCTTTAACTTACTTTAAAATACGTTTTACACCATTCTAATGGGTTTTGCATCAATCTATTCAAAATACCTACCGAAAAAGCCAAGTCATTACAGTCATTAAAAACATTAACGACCCTATCGCTTCAGGATACGAAAACTTTATGCTCTCCGCTGTATTATCTTTATTACAATTAGTGAAAATGGAATTTTTTCCAATTTCGAAAGGAGTAGAGATTAATTTACAATCTAGATGATTAAATTTTTCTAAAATCCTTTTAGCATATGCTTCTTGATGTATCTTTGACTTCGTATCATCTTTACTTCTTTCGATTTGCAGACCTACGAAACATTCAGCTATTCCATAAACAATTTCAAAATTCTTTTGTAGATCTTTTGATACACTTAAAGTGAAATCAATATTATTTCCACAAATCAAACCATCATCTACATACAATGTAATAAAAGCTAATAAATGTCGATCAGGATTTCTATGAACGAATATACCTGGATCTGCATGTGTCAGTGTAAAATTCTTACTGTTTAAATATTTGACAATTTTTAAATTCCATTGGCGCGAAGCCTGTTTCAAACCATAAAGACTATGTTTTAGCAAGCACACTAGATTTTTATTAGATTCATCGCGTTGCTCCATGTAGACCGTTGCTCCATGTAGATTGGTTCATCGAGATCTCCATATAAGAATGCGGTTTTCACATCGAATTGGTAGATTTCCAAGTTTAAAGCAGCTGCTATCGACAGAATCAATCTTACTGATATTTTGCATTTTTCCACACAAATCTATATGAAAAATTTCACCCTGCAATTTAGAACGAGTCGCTTGATTCTTTGGGAAACATTTTCGATGTTGTTTTGCCATTACGCAAGGCTCACAAAAGGGATTACTTTCGGATAAATTGTTAATATGTAGATCTTTCACGGCAGATAAACATATATCTTAGCGTTCTAAAGTTCGGGTGCCCTAATCATTTACGCCAGTTCATCAAACTCGAGCCTATTGCTACATTTAATTCGGATACAGAAGCCTCTTTCGTTATAAAGTTCAATCGATACATATTATTTTATTTCATTCCGGTTACTAAAATCTTAGTATATTATTTTTAAGAAATCGTACAATATTTCCACCTTCATCAAAAATTACTCGTGAACCCCTTAAAGTACATTTAGCGACGGAGATAAGGTTCTTTTCTATTTCGGGTCCATATAAAACATCTTTTATTGTATGATTAACTGCTGCCATGGGAGAAATCTTGACCTTTACATAGACATCACCTTTACCTTTCGCTTGTATAAGCTGACCATTGCCGACGCGAACAAAATAAGAATTTTCTTTTAAAAAAGTGAAATTTATGAGCCAAACACGCTTGAAAGTCATGTGCTCTGTAGCACCAGAATCCGCGTACCAGTAATTATGTGAATTAATTGTATAAGAAGCAAAGTTTTCAACAGTAAAAAGTTGTGAAGTATCTGAATAATCGTCTGAAAAATTATAGTTTTCGAAATTTGAACTTTGCGCTACATAAGATTGATTTTTAATTGAATTTCGGCGATCGTACGCCTTTTTACGACAATTTCGAACAATTATATCAGTGCGCGATCTGTGTGTGGTGCCCACGATTCCAATTAATTATTCCGACGACGGGCGAGAATTGACTGGAGGGATAGTGTGTGGCTGCGTGAGTACGGGTTTTTCCTTGCGTTTTAATAGAAATTCTTTCGCGACTTGAAACTTGACGACGACGGCGTGGGTTGTAACGCGAGCCTCGTGGCGGAAACGAACTCCGCTCCAAGAACAACCAGCGACATACTCGTTTAGCATGTACGCTTATATGCAATAAATTGTTATCTACTGTTATAAGAAATTCAATATAGTCGTTATTCCGAATTTTCCCATTGCCTTTCCCCCTTCCCGAAATACATAAAATTATTATTTTCGTGACGAGCCACGTTCGAAAAGCGACGACAGGAGGGACGTGAGGCAGAGCAGCGGGGAATCAAGGTGACGAGCGCAACGAGGGCTCGGACGTTTCCACCGAGTCGTTCAACGGAATCTCCTCTGGGAGAGAGTTTCGCTTCTTTTTTTTATTGGATTTAGCCGGGGGAAGTGGATCATTCGTCGCTTGACACGAGTGTGTCTGGCGCCTTAAATAAATTATAGGCGACGATCATGTGTTGGTTTTCCTAGTGTGCGGCCAGGAAACCTCGTAGGGCTTAGTTGGGTATTTATACATCTGTACTGGTAGGGATTACAGGTTGACCCTTGGACCCTGGACGAGTGGCGTATCACAAAATAGACTTACTCATATTTTCGTAGCCAGGCTGCGCACCTTGTTTGCTTCTTGCGAGTAAGGCTTCTCCGTCTGTCTTGCCCTCGCTTGTTGACATTCTTTCGTTCAGGAGTGTTTCTTCGTTGACTAGATGATCGGTAAGTTTCTCTATGGTTTGTGATTCCTTAGCAACAGCATACTACGATGTTCTTACGTTATCGAATCTTTGCGATAGGCTTCCAAGAATTTTGGCGATGACCACAGCGAAATTCTGTCCCAACTTCATGTCTTTTAGACGTTGTGCAAGCGATACAATTTTCGCAATGTAATCAGCAACTTTTTTTTTCATCCATTTTGCTATTTATAAATGTATGCAACAAGACTTGTACAGATAGGTCGCTTTTCTCTGAGTGCACCGTTTTCAAGCGTGTTAAATATTTGAGTTGCATCAAATCTAAACGTCGCATAAGAAATGCTTGAGCCTCAATGTCCTCTTGATCCCACGTCTCTGCGTTTGTAGTAGTGCGTATCTCCGACGCCAAAATGTATGGCTTGAGCTTGTTTCTGCCATATAAATCTCCATTTGTCGACACCAAAGGCGATAGTTCTCGCCGTTGAAACGATAAAGGCTATAGCCGGATTACTATGGTGAAATTGCCCCCTCTTAAAATACGCATGTATCATACACCATTCGATAGGGGTTGAAAAAAAACTTGCACAGCCAAATTTTCAGCCCCCTATCCCATGCGCATGTGCAGTACGCTCAAAAAACGTATTATTAGACGTTATTTTATTCTGGCGCCTCTTTGCATGCAAATTTTTTGTAAAAAATCACAGATGTAGGTTATCATGTGGCAACTAACCACAAATTTTTTCAGATCACATAACCTCAAATATGGGCCCAAAAAAAATTATTTAATTTTTAAATCATTTTTTACACACCCTTGCTTTTAAGGCACCACTTTTTAAATACATGTTTTTCATATATTTTTTCTCGCTCTTTATGACAGTGTAATTATTTGCCACCCCGATTTTGGCCAAAAACCGATTTTTTTGCGTATTTTTCGCGTTTTTGAACAGGTTATGCTACAATTTGAGAGCTTAGACAACATGTTTTGACTACATTTTTCCGCTTTTTTTTATGGTATTATTTTAATAAAGATTTTTAATATAAAGCGTTCAAATAGTAGCGAAAAGCCTGATTTTTTCGAATTTTTACGCTGTTATTAGATTGTAATACATTATCAAGGCTTAGAATTAAATTTTACATATTTTTTCATATTTCCAATGACAGTGTTATCAAAATTGTGTTATTTTTATTTCCTCACACTCTGTTATTAGCCGAAATCTAACCTTCTTAAGACTATGTGATATTTTTGGGTCATTTTAACATTTTGGAACAGTAGCAATAAAACAGTTTCTATTTTTAAATATCATCTGAATGCAGTTTAATATTTGCAAAAATATAATTTTTTGAGGTTATGAGAGTTTTGGTTTGGTAAATATCTGCAAATAGTCCATTAATTAAAATCTGTATAATAAGCACTAAGATTAAGAGATGAACTATTTCAAAGTGATTTAAACCAATTTTATGTTACATTTACAAATTCAAATATGAATGAAATATGAATGGTTAATTATATCAAGGACTAATGCGCTCAGTTTCAAATATTATTCAAAGTTATAAATTAAAAAACTCATGCGCACAAATTATTACTTACGGTACTACTGAAATCATTCGGCTGTGAAAATAGTATGTTTCCAGGGATTCCCAGGCTCAAAACTATATTTTCTTGATTGAGTAACATGCAATAAATGATGTCTATTCAAAATATACAAATATGATTCTTAGAGTGATGAGGTGACAGTATAGATTTATTGTACTTTAGTTGTGCATAAC